>PVJI01003251.1:98812-127868 GCA_004026765.1 Micronycteris hirsuta
TATGGTCCAGCCTCTGAGTAGATGGATCAGTGTTGTCTCTCATAAAGCCGGTCTGTAAGTGTCACCTTGAATCCTACAGTCTGCGGAAGCCTCCAGTCTACTGCTTTCTAGTTCCAGGTTTTTTAAGGCCCTTGGACCTAGAGAAGAGGGAGCGGGTCTGTATGTTGAATGAGGTTTGCTAGGTACAAAATGGAGCATCACAAAACCTTTTTCTATTGTTCTGTGTTGACCGTCCACGTCCCCTTAATTATTTCTTCTCTCCTCTCTTCTAAAATCTTCCATTACTAACAACATAGTACATCATTACCTTCTCTGTTATATGTAATGTACAGGGAAACTGTTTCCCCAGTTAGATTGTAAGTTCCCTGAAGGCAGGAATCCTGAAGGATAAGCCTCCCACAATCACTGTATTCACTGCTGTATCTCCCACACTGCAGTGTACACAGCAGCAGCTAAATCAGTAGCTTTGTAATTGCCCAAGTGCAGACAGAGGGGTTTCTGGCCTATAGAAACTAGTTTGTAAAACAAAAGAATCCAGGTGCTGAGGCCAATTGTTTGTGTTGCCTGTGTCTAGGGCTCTGTGCAGAGCCTGTTAACATTCTGCAGGAAGCAGCATTCCCCTGTTCTCACCCACTACCCCAGTCCTTAAAGGCGCCTATCTTTTGTTCTCTTGCCAGGCCTGCAGGGACAGTTCTGCACAGCAGCTGAAACTGTTAATAACCTCCACAGGCCCAGGAAAGGCTCAAGAAAAACAGCCTAGCCCCCTCCACAGAGGATGCTCCAGGAGGTGCAGAACTGGCTCAAGATCACACAGTAGCATGTGGTGCCAGATCTCTTGCCCACTTACCACTGCCTAGCCCACCTGGTCATCTCTAGGAGACGCTAAAGGCATTGAAGACCCCAAATGATGATTCTATGAGAAAAAATTTAAAGTCTGACCCCTGCTAGTTTTTCTTAGGAACCAGGCTTTCCTGCCTCTCTTCTTTCTAATCTCATCACAGGGCACCAAGTCCTCTCGGCTGACACCCCACTCCCTGCCCCCAGGCGAGCCCTGACCTGGACCTCAGGAAATCTCTAGGGGTCTAGGTTGCTCCTAGATACCTCCTTACTGATCATGCTCTATGCAGTGGTGTGGGGCCTTTACCTCCCACTGCATGTGGCAAAATATTGGCTGTACTTTCAAAACTGAAGGCCCGCATCTGACCGGCACCCACCCCATCCCCACCCCTCACTATGCGGGGCACACCTTGGCAACCAGACTGCTGTATCCCGGAGGCGGGTTCCACCCAGGCTGAAAATCTCCGTGATCTGGGGAAGAATTAACATCATGGGTCAACATGGCTGGTGAGGTTAAGCTGGGTCAGGGCAGGGTGCGGCGTCCCCCAGCACTGACCACTGGCGTGCCAGCCCCTCCTGCCTCCTCTGGGGCCGAATCAGAGGCTGAGTCATCCTTGTTCTTCTCCTTGTCCTCCTCAGGGTCAGGTGGCTCTTGCTTCACACGTGGCAGGCCTTGGTCTACTGCCTGGGAGAGGTGGGAAATGAGCAACAGTCAGAAAGGCAGGGTTGGCCCGAGGAAAGAGTCTCTATAGGCCAACCTGTCAAATCCCACTTCTATCTGTGCTGATAAATCCCACTTCTATCCCACTTCAGCACAGAAAAACCATCCCATTCCTCACAGATTTCCATTTTTCTGTTAGCCAGGCAGCAAAGCAGGCAAAGCCAGTTGCCTGGGGAAGGCAGGGTAATTTTGCAAAGAAGCTGCAATCAGCACACCTACTGCTCTGCACAAAGAACCATCATCACGGCTCACCATCACTCTGCTCACAGATCACCCATCACTGACCCCCACCTTGCTGGGGCAGCCAGGCAGCAATACAGGAGTCAGGATGGCTGTGCCCGGTGTCCAGTCTTCGTGGGCATCTGCCTTCTCTTGCTTCACCTGGGGTAAGGCCACAACCCAACTCAGGCCAGGGCTCTGGGCCTCCTGTGTGAAGGAGGATGGCAGCAGACTTGGTCCCAGCTTCCTGGAACAAGGCTGGATAGGGTTAGGAAGGGCAAGATAAAGTGGAGCCCTCACCTGCAAGCGGGACTCTGTGGAAGCTGGGGTAGGGCCAGGCACCTGGACAGGACTGCTTGCACCTTCCCGTAAGAACACAAGGTCAGTGCCAGGTGGGGGCAACACAAAGCCACTGCCTGCCTCCTGCTTCATTGGAGTCTGGGCATGTTCTCGTCGGGCTGTGGGAGTGCCCAAGGGGTGCTTCAGGGTATGGCCCAGGTGGGGCCGTCGAGTAGATCCAGGCCTCTTTCGACGAGGGTAAGGTGGGGGCAACCCTGCCCCATCCTCGGACCCTGCCCAGACACTTGGCAGCAGGCGCTTCTGTGAGGAAAGGCAGGGTGTTATGGCCACCTGATGCAATGATCTGACCAACACGCCTGCTGATCCCCCCCATTAGTAATGGCACAAAATCTGCTTACTTATGAACCCCGCATCACTGAGCCTCCTAGTCTCCTGTTACCAATGCCAATGCCACCCACATTTCCCATTTACTCTGGCACAAAATCTGCTAATCCCTGACCAAACCCATTACTGCATGCACCCCTCTGGCTTCACTCACCTACATACCAGGTCTGTCCATCACTCCCAGGCACTGGGGGACGTGGCCCAACCTATCTTGCCCATCTGACCCTTCCTGCCCCACCTACCATGGCAAACTGCAGGCACTGGCGCCAACGACACTTCTGGCGTTTCTGGTTGCTGCCACCAAATTTGGGCTTGTCACAGCAGAAGTCACAGTGGCCACAGTCCATCCGCCGTAGGCAGGCTGCACAGGTCCCACACTTGCGGTTCTGCCGGCGGTTCGTGTAAGGCTGCTGGGAGACAGGGACGGGAGTACAGGGGCACTGTCACCAGGACAACTAAAGCACCATTCCTACGGCTTCTCCACTAGCCCCATGGGAAGGAACTGGTTGCACAGTAGTCTTAGCCTGACTCCCATCAGTCACGCCTCAGGGTCTTGTCAGCCCCACATTAGGCACTACCTTGTACCAGGAAGCTCTCGATTCCGTCGGGATTGTGGCTGTTCCAGTACAGTACCTATCACTCTATCTGCTAGCCCCCACTAGCTACCAAGGCAGTATCTCTGACCTACCCACCTCCAGCAGGACTCTGCTGACTGTATTAGCTCCTATCACCATACCTGCTACATCTACTCGTCCTATGTGAACTCTGGTCACTGGGTCAGCGTTTCCTCTTGTAGGCCCACCAGAATGTTGCTTCATCTGACGTTAGGTACTATCAGTACACCTGCTGATCCCCTATTAGTCCCTCCCCCACTGTCTGCTCATCCCATACTAATGCCCATTACTGTGCCTTGCTGTTCCCCTGTTAGGCCCAGTGCAGCACGTGCTTCTTTGGGCTTAACCAAGGGCCCTGGGAGAGTCTAGGCTTGTCCAGGTAAGATGGGGCCACTCACTAGCTCGTCCTCGTCTACACAGTAATAGATGAACTCGGCAGGTGGCGAGGGGCCCAGGGCTCTGGGGTGCTGCAGAGGCAAACGGGGTGGGGTCAGGGTAGGTACTGGGTAAGATTAGGGTTGTGCCTTCCCCCTGCCCTCCAGGGCCTCACCAGCTCTGGGGACTCTGGAGGCTGCGATGGGGGAAGCGGAGGCAGTGGCTGGGTTCGGGGGCGCCGCCGGGCAGTCTTCTTGGAGTCACAGCCCCCCCTGCGGCGGCTACGTTTCTTACCCTAGGAGAAAGCCAAAAATGTAGTTTAGTTTAAGCTTGGTGACACCAGGCAGACACAGGACGCCCCCCCCCCCCCCACCCAGGAATGCAGAAAGCATGCGTGGGACAGACAGGCAGAGTGTGGGATGGGGCACTCACAGCAGGGGGAGCCACAGCTAGGGGAGGGCGTCGTTGACATCGCTGATGGTGGCGACGCAGGCGGTGGGCAAGATGCTGGCAGACAGGAGCAGGTAGGTGGGGCCAGGGAGGTGACAGTGGGGTGAAGGAGAAAAGAAGACATGAGGTGGGCAAGGCCAGTTGAAAAGAAGCAGCAGCAGCAGCAAGTTTAATAGAAGAACGAGCTCTGCCCCAGCCCTGGCCCCACCAGCACCGGCCCCTCCAGCCTGACTCACTCGTAGGCAGCGCCGCTGGACGCACCTCCACTGGCGCCTGAGACCAGGGCGGGGAGGGCGAAGGCAGACTCGGCAATGGCCACAGTCCTCTCGGGTCTGACAGCCCCGGCAAACTCCACACCCTCGGCTCTGTGGGGGGGCCAGAGGCATGATGCACAGGGCCAGGGCTATGAGGGCCAGGGGGCAGGGTTAGCCTTGGGTCCACCCCATCTGCCCCACTTACCTTTTCCACAATCCGCAGGCACCGTCTCTGCTCACACTTGCAAAACAGCCCCGAGGCCACATCATGGGGCAGCTGCAGAAGGCAGGTGGAGCAGGCCCCGCAGTCTTCAGTTACCCGACAGGCTGAACACTCTCCGCAGCCCACACGCTGCCAGGAATGGGTGGGGCAAGGTCACATGCCCAAGCAGAGTGACTCCAGGAACACTGTCCCTCAAGTGTCTGCTGACCCTAATTAGTTCCCACCACCAAGACTGCTAGTCCTCCATTTGCCTCATCACTTGTATCTGATAATTATTCACTAGCTACCATTACTAAGGCTGCTACAATGTCTACTGTTCCTGTTAACACATTTTGTACCGCGTAGAAATCTCTAAGACAGACGCCAGAGACCGCACGGTATTGGGCAAACTGCACGTTAATGAAATTATCTCGTGATGCGGTCCTTAACAGATGGCGCGCGAAACACGAGAAAACTCGTGAGCTATACAAAAAGTGTTAACCTCATCACTGTGTCTACTAACACCTCCTTACTACCCATTACAGCCTGCTGACTGTAGCTAGCTCCCTACAAAATAACTCTAACACTCTCTGGATCCATCACCATTCCCTCAGACACTCTGCCAGCTCCCACCACATCCTGCTCCCGCCATACACTTGTGAGGGGGAGGCAGACTGTGCTTACCTTAAACATCCTCTGTTCCCGGTTGAAAGCAATTCTCTGAGCTGGGGGGAAGGAGAAGTAAGAAGAGAAGTGGAAAGGGAGCATCAGGTATCTGACCTGATCCAATGCCTCTGCCCCGACATCCACCATTCAACCTCCAGCCCAACATCGGACCTGTTCCAGCTCCTATTTCCCCATATCCTGGGGCCACTCACCTCGGCAGTCCTTGCACAATGTCTTGAGCCGCTGCCTTCGAGTACCATCCCCTGAGAAGCTGATTCCACAGTTCTCACAGTACCTGGGACAGGAGACATGAGGGTAGGGCCCTGAGTGCACCGCCAACCGCAACCACCTCCCACTTGGCTCACTTTAGGCCAAAACTCACCCAGGCGCAGGGAGTGAAGCTGGAGCTGTGTTAGCATCAGCCTTGGGCTCATCCCTTGGGGCCTCCTTTCTGACCTCAGCTCTCTGGGGTCCAACCTGACATTTCCCAGCTTTAACTGGCTTTGAAGGCTTCTTCCGCTTCCTGCTAGGGAGAGTCTCAGAGGGGACCTGGAGATGAGAGCAAGGGGAGGAAGAATGTATGTCAGTGGGAGGGTATTAGGTGGCCCAGCCACCCCTGAACCTGGGTACCCCACACTGTGTAGTACCTTGGGGGCTGGATAGCACAGGATGCCTTGCTTGAAGTCGAAGAGGGTGAGGTCGCACGCAGGGCCCAGGTATCGGGTCAGTTCAACCTTGCTTCGGATCCGGTCTCCTGTGGGGCTGGGAGTGGGCCAGGAAGAGTTGTAGGCAGGTGGAGCCACTACTGCTCCTCCCACACAACCTTCCCACCAGGAGGTGAAAAGGCCTGCAGGGCTGGTGAACACAAAAGGTAGCCTGGGACCTGCCTGACCAGGCCCTACCCCAACTAACCCTGAATAGGAAGAATAATAAAGGCGTATAAAAACCAACAGGTATACAAACATTAATAAATAATGTAAATGCAAATGAATGTGTGTACTTATAACACATACTACTAGTGGTATCCCATATAAGTGAAATAAACACAAATAGGAACAGCAACACATTAAACAACATGTAAATGTATTAGCATTACATACTAAATACACAAATAGGAAAACTTACAGAAAAAACATGTTTAAGAAGATACACATAAAATGTACATATAAATACACATACAAATAGGTATGTAAACAAATAAGTACCACATAAAAAATAAGTGTTAAGCAACTGATGTTAAGACAGTACTTGACAGGTCTTTTGTACTTCTCCAAGTCCTGAAAGAAAGCATGAACTGTCCTTTGCAATTAACTATCTTTTCAAGGATGTTTGTACAGCAAAAACCTTGGAAGATAAGACAAAGGGTCTCCTTTTAGAGTACAGGGAAGACATCCTTACTGTCCTGAACACTGTAAAAGACGGGATTCCAAACACACAGTGATGGAAGACAACTGGATAGGCGCACAATGCAATATGTGGATCATGTGTCATGGACATGTACACTTGAAACCTGTATGGCCATGTGAACCAATGTCATCCTAATGAACTTAATATACAAAAGGGGGAGGACTCAGGGTTCCTTCCCCACAACACAACCCAATGCACGTGCAGGTGCTAGCTAGCCCTCTCCACGGCACTCTGTGGGGACTGACAGTCAGGGAACCAGCACAAAAATGACGTCATTCTGGACACTGCTATTGCTATGAATAATAAACTCTTTCATCTCTGACCCAGGAATCTCGTATCTCCTACCAGCATCCACAAAACAGTGACATACTCACTTGTTATCTTGACCTAATTACGGTAAAATCTCTCCTTTACAGTTCTTGATAATTGCATTTACGTATGCAAATGTTGAAAGCTCTTTTTTTCCCTCACCTGAGACCATTTTTTTCCCCATTACTTTTAGACAGACAGGAAGGGAAGGGAAGAGAGGGAGAAAGAAACATTGATGTGAGAAACTTCGATTGGCTGCCTCCTGTACGTACCCCAACCAGACTAGGGATTCAACCTGCAACTCAGGTATGTGCCCTGCCCTGGGATTGATTCCACAGCCTGTCAGTTTACAGGAAGACGCTCCAACAAACTGAGCAACACCGGCCAGTCTTATACATTATAAATATGTGAATAAATGTACAACTAAATATGAATGATAGATCTGTAGTTTTATTATATTCTTCCAGGAAAATAACAAGTTAGACAAAGTTCAGGAAAACTATTAAAAACTTAATAACTATTACATCGCTAATAAATTTTAAAACATCTTAAATCCTTAATTGTAAATTGTTTATAAAAATGTATGCTACGTATTATAGTGCAAGTTTCATTATTCGGGGTAGCTGTAAATTCACCTTCAATGCTGGATTAGCGAACACAGAACCAGTGTTCCTCGTGGAACCACAGGCTGGGTTCCTAACAGGTCTCAGATCACAACATTTTTGAAAACTGACCCTATGTGACCTTGTGTTTCTCTTTAAAGAGACCCCTCTTAATATATTCTTCTTACAAATAATTAACTGCTTGGTCTTTGAACGACATAAAGCCAGAAGCTTTGGAGTCCATCTACGTTACATAGGTTTCTTTGCCAATGTCACTGTAAAACAAGCTAGTCTCATCAGCATTGAAAGTCTACTCTCCTACATACCTGTTTTCCCATACAACACTTAGCAGGTATTTTTAAAAATCTTCCACAGACTCCTAATCTGAAGAACTGGCCTTGCATGCAAATTTAACATTTTCCACAACGTATCACCTTTTGAAAAGCCTGAGACAGGTTTAACATTTTCCTAAACCTGGGTAACATGACTGTCAATGTCCTTAGCTTTCAGCCTCGTAATGCTGTACACTACACTTTTATTGGTCAACATCTCGTTGATCCGCAAATTTAGCCAGTTTTCCACCTCTTCTTTTGCTTCATCACACTATGCATGTTACTTTAGCATTTTCTAAAGCAGCCTCACGTGCAAATTGGTAAATTTCCTTCTTTTTCTAGATGTACCACATTTTCGATTCATCGATATAGAATGCACAGCCAACACAACTGCAACTCACACCTGAACAAATCTTATTTAACATGTATTTTCTCCTACAGCACATCATAGACTTCTTGCACTTACAACACTAGACAGCACTTCATCACAGCGCTTGGGGGCCACTGCAAACAGCACAAGAATTCGAAAAACACGACACTAAGTAGACGGTGAAAAGGACTTGTTTACAGTACAAGTGCTGAAATAGGAAGGCCTTGTTCTACACCTGGGGACATGTGCATCAGGCGAATTAAATTTTTTTGCTGCTCTGTGCACGTCCACGAATGATCATGAAAGCACAGCTGAGTAATGACTTCAGGGGTACAAATACATTTTAGTGAGTAGGCAAATTTGCAAATATGGACTCTGCAAATAACGAGGATCAAATGTATATACCTAATTTTAGTTTAGCCGCACCCATAAATTTAAACACACATCTCAATTTCACTCTGCCTAACCAGGCTCAGCCCAACCTGACTCTGTCCACAACCCAACCAGTACCTCTGGTAATAGGTGTCTGAGCGTCCACAGGTGGCACCTGACTTGCGAAAAACCTCACGGCGCTTCCAGCCCGGGCCCAGGGCTGGGCAGTCCAGCCACTCCTCAGCCATGGGGGACAAAGGAAGAAGCAGCAGCCTGCAACACAGAGGGGAAAATGAGAGAAACTGAGGCTGTAGGAGATAACACGTTGTGCCCCAGGCCACACAAACCACTGGTATCCATTACTACTTGTCCAAGACCTGAAGCCTGCTATAGGCAACTGGCCAATATAAGGAAGAGAAACCCCCCACTCCCACTAGTTCTTCCCTGACCTGGGCCCAGGAGCTTGAAATTCCCCATCGTCTTGACCTGGTAGCCCCATCCGCAACCCGAGGGTCCTCCTTCCACACTCTGAGTGTCCTGATCCCCTATTCCCCCCATCCTCAGCCTGAAAGCCCATCATTTCTCCCTCCTGCCAACCTAGGAACCTTTCATTCTTCCTCCTTATTTCTCCCTGTCCTTGGCCCAGAAGGTATTCTCTGTCTTTGACTTCCTGGGCCCCTATTCCTCTCCTTTGTCACCTGAGAGGTCCCCACCCTCAGCTCAGGAAGCCTCCATTTCTCTCATCCTCAGACTGAGGTCCCAGCACTGTATGTCAGTGTTCTGATGCTCCCTTTCTTAACCCCGGAGTCCCCAGTTTCTTTCAGTCTTTAAACCTCCCATTCATTCTCTGTATGATGCCCTCTCATCCTGCTACCCACAGCGTTTCCTCGATTTCTTCTGTGTTCTCTACCAGAGTCCACACCGCCGGTACATCTGCGACCTGAACAGACCCTCATCCTTTCTGTTCCTCAGCCTGAAGTCCTCCCTTCTTATTTTCTCCCTCAGCGTCCTGAGCCATAATTCTTCCCCAATCTCAGGCCCGGAGCGTTCCTATTCCTCTCCCCTGAAACTAAAAAGTTCTTTTAACTCCTTCCTCTCAGCATCCTCATCTTCCATTCCTCTCATCAGTCCAAAGGCCCTGACTTCTTCCCTCAGCATTCTAAACCCCCAACTCCTCTCTGTTCCTGTCCTAGGACTATGCCACCCCTTTCAGTGTTTTGACACCCTATTTCTCCTCGTCCTCCCTAAGAGGCCCCGTCCCTCCCTTTCAGCATCCCAACGCCCCCACTTCTTTCCGTCATCTGCCTGAGAGGCCCTCATTTATCCCCCTCAGGTTCAGGAACACCCATTTGTCTCTCCTTAACCTGAGAGGCCCCGATGTCTCCCCTCAGCATTCCGATCCTCCCTCATTCCTCTAAGTCCTCGCCCAGGATCCCAACACTTCCACTGTCAGCGTTCTGAGCCCCAGTCCCCTCCGTCCTCCGCCTAAATCTCCCCATTCCTCCCGTTCAATATTCCGACGCCGCCATTCCTCCCACTCGTCGGCCTGAGGGCCCTCTCCGTCAGCGTTCTGAGCCTCACTTCTTCCCTATCCTCCGCCTAAGCGCTCTCCACTTCCACCCCCACGACTGTCTCACCAGCTCGGCACCGCGCCGGTAGCTTTCGCAGCTCTAGGTTCGGGGACCCATGACGTGGGTCCCGCCTGCGACTCCCGCCTTGCCCTGCTCCTCGTCTTCCTCCTCTGCAGCCGCTCAAGCGGTAGCTGTCGCCGCCGCGGCCGTTCGTTGCACCCGTAACCGGAAATCCGGGGCCCGCCCCCAGGGTTCCGCTCCTAAAGAGACGCCTGCGCGCTAATGTCCGGTTGGCGCTTGCCCGTAATAGGGAGGATACCGCGCTTGCGTGCTGCGTCCCGCAGCGGCGCGCGCCCCTTGCCGGGTCCTGTTGCACTTGCGCGCTGAATCCCAACTACGCTCGCGTCCCTATAGGAGACCCGCAACCCCGGCGCTTCTCTCTTTGCCCGCAAGCGAGTTCTCGCCACTCCGCCCACCTCGTTTGCGCCTGCGTTCTCCAGTCCCAACCGAAGTGGGCGTGGAGGGTTTGGGATGGTCCTGCGTTCACGGTTGCCTAGACGGTGTCCAAAAGGAATAACCGGGAGTAGGAGCGAGGAAAATTGGTGCTGTGCCGGAGCCCTACTCTCCCACCTCTCGCCTAGGTCGCGCCAGTGCACTCCAGCCCCTGCGGAAACTCTTCCCCAGGACTATTGTGTCCCGCTCTCTCCACCCCGCTGCACAGTTGCAGGAGCGCGCGGAGACAATTGGCGGCGCGCGCTAGCCCCAGCTTCTTCCGCGGGAACTGGGGAAGGGGGCGGTGCCGCGCTGGAAGTAAACAGGCCGGGTCCGGGCAACCAACCGCTGAGGGCTCGCCCGTCCCTGGACCGACAACCACGGACCGCTGGGTGGAGGTCCTGGGACAAAGTCAGTGGATTCCTGCTGCATACATGCTCCAAGAGAGGGGGGTTGTGAGAAAAGCGGGGCCTTGTGCCCATCGTTGAATACACTTCTGGTCTGGAGAACATCAATGCTCACACAGGGGTGGTAAATCAGCCACACTGCATGAGCGCTGACTGTACTCCCACTGTCTCAAAATGAGGCGGTGAATGTAGATCACTGGGCTCTCCCGCAGCTGGTCATATCCCCACAGCCCACGGGGGGAACCGGCACCTAACGGGCGCCAGCTGTGTACTCACAGCCTACACATATACTGGCCCTTCTACCCCCGGGGGTTTGAGAATTCAGATGCAACTAGGTAAGGTTTGGAGACCAAAGTTTGGTTCTTCAAAATTTTATTAACAAAACCAAGGAAAAAGGAAGCAAGGGTGAGCAGACTGCACCATTCCACCCGGACACAGAGGATGGAGGTGGAGGAACAGAAGGCTAGACAAAGACAGGAGGAAATTTTGAGACCATCTGGTAAAGGCAGATGGGCCGTCAAATGGTGGATGGGCACAACGAGAAACTGAGGGACCATCGGAGAAAGACAAATGGAGGAATGCAGGGTGTGAGGATGTCTGAGCCAATGAGGCTCAACGGTCAGCACTGGAGCGAAGGTCAGTAGTGAGTGGATCGTGCTGGATGGTTTGGTGCAGCATCAGGGCCAGTAGTCCTGCCCGGTTTGTCATGGCTGTGCGGACATTGCGTTCCTGTTCAAACAGCTCATCCAGCTTGTACCACTGCCAGGGGAGCAGAAGGAGCCATGACATGGAGCTCTGGACGGCCCGCCTCACCTTGGCCGTACCCAGCATGGAAACCTACCACGCGCACACGCTCCAAGTCCACTTCAGCTCGCCGCAACTTCTCCCAGCAGTAATGGCGGTTGCACTGGCGCTTGGGCAGGCGGCAGAATTCACCTGTGAGCTCAAAAACATCTCGCACAAGGGGGCACCCGCATACCTCATCGGCTGGCACCTGCAGGAATTGAGCACATGGACATTAATGGGGTGCGGTAAGGAAGGAGGGTAAGAACGGGGAGAGGCCCTGGCCGGTGTGGATCAGTTGGCTGGAGCGTCATCCAGTAAACCAAAGGGTTGTGGGTTGGATTCTTGGTCGGGGGACATGCCTAGGTTGCGAGTTTGGTCCTCGGTTAGCATGGGTACAAGAGTCAACTGACTGGTGTTTCTCTTTCACATCAGTGTTTCTCTCCCTCTCTCTCCCCTTCCCTCCCACTCTCTAAGAAGAAAGAAAAAGAATGAGGAATAGGAATGGAGAGTTCTGGGGATAGGGGAGAGGAACAGAAAAGGGGAGGAGTAGAGGCAAAGAGGCAGGGAAAGGAAGAATAGGAGGTGATAAGACGGGAAAAAGGAAACGAATAAAGGGTGATGAGGCAGGGAAAGCGGTCAGATAGGGAAAGGAAAGGAAGGAGGGGAGAGGGAGAGGAAGGGATAAATGTGAGGCAGTGAGGAGGGAGGAGTGACAGAATGTGGGGAGTTGAGGGAAAGCCTTACTTTGGGGTCCCGTGAGTGCTCCGGACACAACACCTGGAGCCGCTTACAGTACGTCTTGCTCTGAGGATTGTAGACATCACAGAAGAGTCGTGTGGCCCTGGGGGTTTGAAGCAAAGAGAGGGTAGTGACGGGAGAAATGGAAGGGAGCCCACCTAGCCCTGCCCATTACAGTATCCTGCCCCAACATTCTACTTCGGACCCTAGCCTTAACCTCCCTGCTCTAGCTCCACATTACCCACACTCACCCTTCAATGCGTGTGGGGTACATGGACCCAAAGGACGTCTGGCTCTCATACTGGAAGGATGAGCACAAAGGGAGGGGACTGTGGATGTGTGCTGCATGCCCCCCAAGACACCACCCCGACAGCACATCTGTTCCCCAAGGACCCACTGATGTTCCCCCACCATCTGCCCTCTCAGGCTGACACCCTGACCTTGGCATAGCAGCGCTCCATGTGGCGCAAGGCAACACGTGGGTTGATGGGGTGCCCACAGGAGACGCAGAAGATTTGCAGGTCCGTGTCGTCGCTGTCGCCCTCATTGCTCTGCATGGGGTGGAAAGAATGAGCCGGGCAGAACCAGGTCCCAGGCCCCACGTTGCTGTGCCCATGGTCGCTCACCTCCTCATCCTCTCGCACAGCCTGCTGCTTGGCACGTGCAATGATGGCCTCAAGTTCATGGAATCTGCGCTCCATTTCCTGAAGGCGGGTGCGGGCACTTTGCTGCTCACGGCGAATGCGTTCCAGGAGCTTCTTCCCGTGCTCCTCGGCGATGCAGGGGCTCTGCTGCCACTGCTGAATGCGCTGGGGGAGGATCTCGTAGATGCGGCTACAGGAAGCAGCGGGTTGAGTACAGGGAGAAAGGTGGCGGGCAACAAGATGATTAAGTGGGGTAAGCCAAAAATGGCAGAATAGATGACTAAATGGTAGAAGGTAAGAAAACAGGTGACTGAATGGTAGATGGATTGGCAGATGAGTAACTGAGTGGTGGACAGATAGGTGGGTGCTTGTTGGACTGAATGGTGGACAGGTAACTGACAGACAGACAGAGGGATCTTGTCAAGCCCTATCCTGCACTCGCTGACTCCTTTGAACCCTAGAATGACTCACTTGGCTGCCAGCTTCATGCCACAGTCATCTGAGCAATACTTGGAGCCAGGCTGTGCAGGGCGCACACAGCCAGGTCCCAGGCACTGTGGTAGGGATGCAGGGTCCTTGACATCAGCTCGCTCCGGGTGTTTCCATTTGTCCTTGTGCTTCTGCTTCTGTCGATGCCGTTTGTATCTCTCCTCCTTCTATGGGACATGGCAGGTCAGGACAGGGTGGAGTTGGAGTCAGCCCCAGATCCCTGTCTCCCCCCGCATCCCACCCCTTTCTGGCTCCTGCCCCACTCGGCCCCCGCCCTCTGCCGTCCCCACCCATTTCACCCTCTCCAGCACCTTCTTCTCAGACTTCTTCTCCCGACGCTTCACATGCTTCACTTTCACTGCCCTCTTTCGCAGCGCAGGGTCCAGGAATGGGGACTCCTCTGTGTCACTCATCCAGGGCTGCAAGTGAGGCATACACTGACCCACTCGCCCCACTCATGACTACTGCACCACCTACTCAGTTCCCCAATTAGCCTTCCATACCCTCTGCCTCCTCTTTTCATTATGGATACTCTGCTTCTGTAACCTCCACCCTTCCACCACGGGGTGCTCTGCCTGCTCACCAGGCCATGGTCATCAAAGGCCGCTGCACAGAAGTCCTGATACAGGTCAGGGTCCAGGGGTAGATCCTCATCTGAGAGTGGCTCAGGTGTGGCCGTAGCCTCAGGTGGATCCTTGACTACTGATGACGCCACTGTCCCCTCGTCCTCACGAACACGGCCCAGCTTCTGTGATGGCTGTGGCTGCTGCTGGGTGGGCAGTGGACGGCGAGGCCTTGGCAGGGACTCTGAGGGCGTCACTGGTGAGAGCTGCAGGGCAGAGTCTCAGGACTGGCCCTGGAAAACCTGCCCGCATGCCCCGCCCCACCTGGAAGGCTGGACTCACCGAGGTTGGGAAGTACTTGTAGGATTCCTGTGCCGGCAGGAGGAAGGCCCAGGTCAGCCTCAGGTGGATGGAGGATGCCTAGCCCCACCCACTTACCCTGCCTTGCCTCCCCAGGCACATCTACACCCCCTACCCTGATAGCCAGACATGCTAGGCCCTGCCCTACCTGCCCTGACGTGCCTGACTACCTAGACACACCTAGCCATACCCTGTCAACCTGAGGTCAGGGGCTCCCCTGCTAGGCCAGCATTCCTGGCCATGGCCCATTCATCTGGACGGGCCAGCCTCCTTTCCACCTGCCTACATGCAGTTAGGCACCACTCCACCTGGCCGACCAACCCCAGCCTCAGTCAGCTCTTCTTGAACACACTGGCCCCCTAGTCTGACCCTGCCCTGCTCTGCCCATGCTCACCCGGGCCCGTAGCTGGCACTGACGCAGCCGGCACTTCTGCCGGATCTTGTTGGGTCCCCCAAACTTTTTCATGTCCCGGCAAAAGTCACAATGGCCACAGTCCTCAGTGCGTCGGCAGGCCTCACACTCACCGCACATGCGGGCTGACCGTTTGATCTGCTGCTGCTGCTGGTGATGCTGAGGGAAGGTGCCCGGAACACAAATCAAGAACCCAAGCAGGGCCTGAGACGGGACCACCTCACATATCCCAGCCACTACAGCCACTCACCTGGCTGGGTGTGGCCACCAAGGGCTGTGGAGAGGATTTGTGGGGCGAAGCAGAGCCCCGAGCAAGCATGGCCCCAACCCCTGTCCCTGACCCCGCCCGGCGCTGCAGGTCTGGATCCGGGGTAGGCCTCTTGCGCCCTCCACCCTCATCCCGGGGCTCACTGCCGTCTCGCTCATTGCTGTCCCGCTCCCGTGATTTCTTGTGCCGATAGCGGATCTCCAGCTTGGGGTCCTTCTCTGTGGGGCAGAGGGTGGGCCAGAGTGGGTTGGCACTGGGGGACTTGGATGGTCCCGGAACTCTTTCTTCCTTTTCTCTCCTTTTCTGTCCCACCCAATTGCTCTAGTCCCCCCTACGCTATGGCAGAGCCTGCCCCCTCCAGTGGGACCCTCTATTATGGCTCACCACAGGACAGTCACTCTGCCCATAGACATATTGGGTTGGCCAAAAAGTCTGTTGAGGTTTTTTTGTAAAATAAAAGACACATTTTTCATTTTCACCAATAACTTCATTGATTAGGATATTTTGATTATGTCGGCTATCTCCCACATGGTATAACATTCTTTGTTCTCAATTGATGTCTCGATTTGATCACTATCAACTTCAACTGGTTTATCCGACTACAGAGCATCATCCATTGAGAAACCTCTAGCACGAAACTTCACAAACCATTTTTGACATGTTCAATCAGTCACAGCACCTTCTCCATATGCAGCACAAATCTTTTTTTTCATGTGTTTCAGTTGCATTTTTACCTTTCTTGAAATAATAAAGTGCCCTGGCAGGTGTGGCTCAGGGGATTGAGCGTCATCCTGTGAACCAAAAGGTTGCCAGTTAGATTCCCAGTCAGGGCACATGCCTGGGTTGTGGGCCAGGTCCCCAGGTGGGGGTGTGTGAGACACAACTGATCAATGTTTCTCTCCCTCTCTCTTCTTTTCTTCCCCTCGCTCTGAAAATAAATAAAATCTAAAAAGAAAAAAAAAATACTAAAGCATAATATGCCAAAAATGTTGCATATTTTTTCCATCTTCAATATTAAAGTGGCTACACAAAATTTACCAATTTTGATGGTGCTTTTATTTATTTATTTTTACAGAGATGAAGGGAGAAAGAGAGAAACAGCAATGTGTGGTTGCCACTTGCACGCCCCCTACTGGAGACCTGGCCTGCAGCCCCGGCATGTGCCCTGACTGGGAGTCAAACCAGAGACCTTTTTGGTTCGCAGGCTGGTGCTCAATCCACTGAGCCACACCAGCCAGTTTTTTAAAAATGCATGCTGATTTGATTACTGTGACAATACAATCTAACCAAATTGTTTCAAATAAAGTTAAAGACAATTAAGTACTACTAGAGCTCTCTTACCCCCAAGAAAGCAAAAAAACTTTTTGGCCAACCGAATATATATTGCTACTCCCCATGACCCAGCCTCCCATTACGGCTCCTCCTCCTCCCTCTAAGCCCCACCTGCCTGCCCTGTCCATTCCACCCCTCACCTCGGCACTCCCGACAGTACCACTCCCGGATGGCCTTGGCCATCTTCTCAGTGATCCGGATGCAGTCCCCATGGAACCACTCATTGCAGTTGTCGCACCCGCTGCAGAGGATGGGGCGAGTGGTGGAGATGTGAGGGGCCGGACCCACCGGCCTCACCCAACCCTGACAGGTGTCAGCCCCGCCCACCTTTCCCCGGCTCACATCATGAAGCAATTGATGTCTGGTTTGCGGCAGATGCAGTAGATGGGCGCGTTCTCCCCATTCTCGGACTTGCTGTCCTCCCCAGCATCTGGAGGCTCTGGGTCTGAACCATCCCCCTCCTGTGGGATACCCCACATTATGGCTCCTTAGAGAACCCCCATCATGGCTCACCACAGACCCCAACAGCCTGCCAAAAGACTTCCTATCATGGCTCCTCATAAATCTCCCCACTATGCTCCCCACAGACGCCACCTCATCACTCACCCCTGACAGCCCATTACTCCCCATCGCTCTGCCCCAGACCTCCCATACCTACCCCACGGACACCCCATCACTCTGTCCACACACTCATAAAGGCTCGTTACAAACACCTACCACTCACCCCGTACTGTCGATATCGTGGCTCCTCACAGACCCCCATCACAGGTTCTCACAAGCACGACCTAATTTATCCACAGACTTCCTATCACAGTTCCCAACAGATCCTCCGTTATTAACCCCCCCCCCATGGTTTCCCCACGGATCCCTTGATTCAAAGTCGCCACGGCACCCTACAAGCTACCCAATACGGCTCATCGCACACCCCTTCCCTCTCTACCAGAAGAATCCCTCATCCGGACGCGCAAGGAACTACCATCAGTGATCCCACTAAACTTCTATTACGGACTCCCACAATGGCTCATCACAGACCTCCCAGATGGTTCACATACATCAGGAAAAAAAAAATCGGACCATCAGACCCCCATTATTCTGCCCACAGAGCCCAATTAAAGCTCCCCACAGGACCTCACAATTTTGCTCACAGACTCCCGTTAGGGTTTTACACAGACCCCACGCGTCTGCAGATGAACCCCATCACAACCAACTGCCCTAACCTCTACTGCCGACGCTGTGCTTGGACTCGGTACTCACCATCTCTCAACTCCTGGCGTACTCCTTCGCGACCCCCGCCAGCGACCTGTGAACCTGCACTGATCACTCCACAGCGTACGCGGCGGTTGCAAAAGTGCCCACTACTACTTCCGCTTCTCGTCGCGCCTCCCGGGCACCGTACCCCTATTACGCAGGTTCAGTGCGTCAACTCCGCGACGACCAAGCGGTTGCCCCGATAAAGCCCCGACTGTCCCTCAGGCGCCGCCATCTTTGCTACCGGGGCCGTACGGCACCCGAATCCGTACGTTCGCAGGAAACATGGCCGCGCCCTATGGCTGCTTTCCTGTGGGAGCCGCCACCTTGTCGGTTGCTTCTAACTTGTACGGACTCGAAGTTAGAGGCAATATGGCCGCACCCACTGCACGACTTCGATACAGACGCCATCATATTGGAATCTGATTCCGTAAGATGGCCGAGGTCCTTTGCTCAGTCAACACTTGGCAGAGTGAAGTTTGAGGCTTCCGCAAGGGCGACGCTGTGTTGGGAGTTGATTCAAGCCGCCAGTAGCTTGTGCTGCAGAGGTCGCAGGGAAAGCGGCCGCCTCTGGAACACTAGCAAAATCAAGTCGCACTCATTTTTTCCAATCACTTTTCCCTTTCGCACGTATTAATAGTGTTCTGGCAGAAAGTCTTGCGCTCTGAGGCAAACCAGCCGCTCTGTTGTGTCTCCGACATCACTTCCCGCCACTCATTCCGGTTCTCATTCCTTGCAGGTCCTCAGCCAGGCCAGGCGCCGTTCAGCCTCTGGGCCTTTTCAAGATCACTCTCATCCCGTAGAACTGTCCAGAGCAACCATGGGAGGCCATAAACAATGATGGCCTGGTCATGGCTGGTGAGGAGTGGCTGGACCAAAGTAGATTTGATTGCCGGCTTCACCAAACCCTCCCCCGGCGGCGGCACCACCACCACTACCACGCCAGGCAGATACAGATTTGCCTGGTTCCTGGTGATGTCCACTTTGGTTCTATTTCATACATATCCAACAATCTCGCCAATAGAAAAGGTAATATATTATTTTTTAAATTTAAATTATGTACAGTAAAGAAAATCTGTACGGGTAAGGGTTACATGGCCCCTCAGGGTAATGCTCTAACCTGGGCGACCAAGGAGGTTAAATGAGATACAACACGTCAGCGTTATTTTATATGCAACGCTTGTTATCCCACTCCTCATTCTCACCCCCAACCCCTGCAAGCCCCCAAAATAAGTAACTGTGGGAGCGGTGGTTGTAGTCAATGCCCACATTCAGAGTCAGGAGTTTCTTTTGGGTTGAGGAGATGGGTCTGGGGGAAATGGGATTTTTCACCATTGACTGACAGTTTTTCTGGACTTCCTGGCTCTGGTCATAGTAGCAACTTATGTACCACTGAGGATTCTGCCGCCCCACCTTTCCTAAACAGTTTTTCTCATGGTCCCCTCCACACTGTCAGAGCCACAGGTTTACGACATAGGTTCTCTGACTTCCTCCTCTTAAAAAAAAAAAAAAAAAAAAGGTCTTCAGCCCTGGCTGGTGCGGCTCAGTGGACTGAGCATCCGCCTGCAAAATGAAAGAAATTCCTGGGCTGGGCACATGCCCGGGTTTCCCGGCAGGTCCGCAGTCGGGGGCCCAGGCAAGGTAACAGATCAGTTTCTCTTTCCTGTTGCCGTCCTCTCTGTCTCTTTCTCCCACCCTCTCCTCTCTCTGAAAAGAAATTAAATCTTCAAAAAGAAATTTAAAAGAAAGATTTTTTAATCTTTTCTAAGAATGCATTCTTTCATTGTTTTTTCATCTCTATTTCATTCCCATTTTAATCTTTATTATGACTTCCTTCTGTTTTGGGTTTAATTTGCTTTTTTTTTTTTTTTAAGATTGTATTTCTTTTTTTAGAAAGGGAGAAAGAGAGGGAGAGAAACACTGATGTATGAAAGAAACATTGACCTTTGCCTTAAGCAAACCCCGTCCATTGTTGTGCATCTGTGTTAACACACCTCTGAAATAAGCTTAACCACTCTCAAGGGAGTACATAGTCTTGTTAAATATTCTGTAATTCGGTCTTTTTGCCTTGCTTTCTCCCACCTTCATGTAATCTTACATTGCCTTCTTAATTTCAAATGCATAAAAGAAACTTCAGCCTGGCTGGTGTAGCTCAGTGGATTGAGCGTGGGCTGGGAACCAAAAGGTCCCGGTTCGATTCCCAGTCAGGGCACATGCCTGGGTTGCGGGCCGGGTCCCCAGTGGGGGCCATGTGAGAGGCAACCATACATTGCTTTCTCCCTCTCCGTCTCTTTCCCTCCTCCTCTCTCTAAAAATAAATAAATAAATAAAATCTTTAAAAAGAAAAAAGAAACTTCAAAATTGTCATTCACTAAAGCATTTGAGATCTTGCTTCCTGGCGATTGTCATCAGTTTGGCACAAATAAACTCATAAAAATTCTCAACGGGTTTGGATGTTTCTTAAGTTGACACTTACTTGGCGTTGTCAGCAGGGTTCTGAAGCCGCCCACCCAGCACCGCCCTGGGCCCTAGACCTGGTGCTAGGTATAAGCAAAAGGCACGTTGAGTCCCACAGACTCCCCCACTTTTTCATTCGGTGAATTTGGAGAGTTTTCACTTGAAACCCTGAGCCCCCTTGCTTAGGCAGCGGGTCCTGACTTTATTTGAGCTGTTGTTCTTAGAGAATTTCTCCTCAAAGAGGGTAAGGGTTGAGATCACGCAGGAAAGGGAAAAGAAAAAAAAAATGAGTGGCTGTTTTTATTTTCAGCTTTTTAATGAGATCACACCAACTGAGAATCTTAACAAAATCTTTGCTGGTTAAATGAGAGACGCCACATTGGTATCTGCTTCGTTTTACAGCAAGCTCCCAAGAGACTGAATTCTCTTTAGCTCCAAAATAGCCGATGTGGCGATGACAGTTCTTTCAGATCCTGAAACCAGAGTGGCAGAGAGAGGAGCCACAAGGCACCCAGTGTGGTAAAGCAGTGCACCCCGGAGAAGCTGTGGGAACACCAAGGAGAAGGGCAGTGTGCTCTGGAGTGGCTGCGCCCTGAGAGCGGGGCCCCAGGGAAGGGCCTGTGCTTCGGGAAGCCGCGCGTTGCCTACAATGTCTGGTAAGCTGTCTCTGGACTTTGCGCCGTGTTCTTTGGTGACTGAGTCTTTATTTCTCTGTTAATGATATTAGTCAGAATAATGGTTACACTTGTTCTTTGGGATTTCTATGTGGTCCAACTGTACATGATTGCTGAAAATACCTAAGAGAACTGTTAATACTCTCTTACACAGTTTATATACATGTTCTACTAGAAGCAAGATACAGGAAAACGAGACAGAAAAATTCAGATCGCGATAGTTCCCACCGACTTCCTTAAAAGCGCAAAGGCCTGCTCCTCCGGTTTGGTGATTGACTTCTCCTGTCACTGTTGGTTGCCACACAGTCCCTAGAACCAACCTTTGGTCCAGCCCCTGAGGTGGCTGGTCTGTAAATATCCCATTGAATCCTACAGATTGCTGCTATAGAGGAAATGACCTCTGTTGCCACCTGCAGGGGAGCGGTCCCGCCACAAAGAGGAACGCGAATAGCATAGCAGTGCCTGTCACCAGGAGTAGCAGTCTCAGGATGTCAACCCACCTTGTCGTTTGTAGGTGTTGGAGTCACCAAGAAACACGTGACACAGGAGGCCCTGGATTTCAGAATAAAACTTTACCTACACAGAGAAGGGACAAAGCAAGATCAGCTTCCATAACGGGGATCGGTCCCCCATGTTTGTGTGGGATACATTTCGTGCGTCAGACTCAACACATACTTCTTTGTTCTGTTTAAAGCACGTGCATCCTGTGGCACCTGACCGACTCTACTACCATATCCCACCAAGAATAAAGTCCTTCACCGGCAGCACAAGAGGGGAGCACGCAGCCCATCGTGACGTGCACTCCATTTCTGTTGAGTATGTAACTAAGAGTGGAGCCCCCATGTGTAACTGTTTTCCACAGTGACTGTGCCCTTTTACACCCCACCAGCAGCGTGTGAGGGCTCTCCTTTTTCCGCATCCTCACCGACATTTTATCCATCTTTTGTATTACGGCCGCGCTAGAGGGTGTGAAGTGGTATCTCGTTGTGGTTTTGGTGTGCATTTCCTTGACTGGGAATGATGTTGCACACCTTCCCAGGTGCTTATTGGTCATTTTTATATCTTCTTTCCAGTCAGATCCTTTGCCCTTTTTTTCATGTGTTATTTGTTCTTATTATTTACCTGTAATATTCCTGTTTTAAAAAAATGATTTTAAAAGATTTACAGAGAGGAGAAGGGAGAGAGAAAGAGAGGGAGAGAAACATCAATGTGTGAGAGAAACATCAATTGGTTGCCTCTTGCACACTGCTAACTGGGAACCTGGCTGGCGACCCAGGCTAGTGCCCTGACGAGGAGCTGAACCAGTGACCTTTAGGTTCACAGGCCGATGCTCAGTCCACTGAGCCACACCAGCCAGGAATGTAATATTTCTAAAAATATTCTGGATATATGTCCCTTATCAGATATATGATTTGCAGATATTTTCTCTCATTCTGTAGATCATCTCTTCACTTTCCGGGGGGTGTTCTTTGACACAGAGACGTTTTTAATTTTGATGATGTCCAGTCTAGTTTCTCTGTTTTTCCTTTCCTCACTTGTGCCGTTCGTGCCACGTCTCAGAAACCACTGCCAAAGCCAAGATCCCAGCGATTCACATCGACGTTTTCTTCCAAGAGTTTTATAGCTTAAGCTCTTACATTTAGGCCTTTGGTTCATTCTGAGTTAAAAGATCTGTTCTGAGTTTTCAACGTGGTGTGCAGTAGGGGTGCAGCTTTGTTTTTATGTATGTAAGTGCCCAGCTGTCCCAGCGCTCTTTGTCGCCTGTGACTAGTTGTCGCACCCTTGTCAGAAATCAATTGTCCATAAATAGGAGGGTTCATTCTGGGCTTTTCAACCCCGTTCCGTTGATTTACACATCTGTCCCATGCCAGTACTACATAGCTATGTCTTGATCACTATAGCTTTGTGACAAGTTTTGAAATCAGGAAGTGTGAATCCTCCAACTTTGTTGTTTTTTTTTATTTTTTAAGATTTTATTTATTTCTTTTAGACAAGAGGGGAAGGGAGGGAGGGAGAGAGAGAGAAAAATCAATGTGTGGTTGCCTCTCACGTGGCCCACCTGGGGACCTGGCCCACAACCCAAGCATGTGCCCTGACTGGGAATCGAACCAGTAACCCTTTGGTTCACAGGCCGGCACTCAATCCACTGACCCACACCAGCCCAGGCTGTTGTTCTTTTTAAATATTGTTTTGGCTACTCTCAGTTCCTTAAATTTCCATACATATTTTATGATGAGCTTGTTTAATTTTGCAAGGAAGTCAGCTGAGACTTTGGTAGTTGTGTTGAATCCCGTAGAGCAATTTAGGGGATTACTGCCACCGTAACAGTACGAAGTCTTCCAATCCGCGGGCCCGGGCTGTCACCCATTCGCCTCAACACGACCCTGACTGCGGGTCTCAGGCTGGGCCCACAGACGGGACAGCTGGCCACGTTTCCAGGGTCTGGGGCCCGGGTCATTAATGCCCTTCTTTCCGCTTTCCCCTCCCACTTCCTCCCAACCCCTCACCTGTTACCTTTGCTAAGAAGGAAGGTGAAGCGTTTCACCAACTCCGGCCCCACAAAGCCAGGAAGTTGTCTGTACGTTTTCGGGGCACCCACCGCTGCCGTTACATAGGCCGTATCCCACAAGCCCCAGCGCCCAGCCAGACCGCTTCGGGTGCGGCGTTCTGGTTGCCATGGGCTCCCCAGTGGGGGGAGGGGGAGGGGGAGGGGGAGGGGTGGGGTGGGGTTGGCAGCGTGTGTCCGGCTGGAAGTTGGCATCTTCGTCGTGGGGGCCGGTTATGCCAAAACTAGCTGTAGAATACTTCCCCTTGGCGCCGAGAAGCTGCATCTGTGAGGCCCCTCCTCTGTCCAGGTCGCCCTCCTGGGTATTTTCCAGGTTCTGTCTGGAAGGCAAGCCAAGTCCAGCACGTTTTTCCTTTTTGAAACGGCGAGGTCTAAATGCAGCCACAAATTATTGAATCTTATAGTAGGTATGATGTTCCGGTTAGATCTCATCTGGTTCCAAGGGTGCATAGTGGGGCTTTCTCAGCACGTCTGAAGATTTGTCTTATTTTGCTCTTTACTGTAGCAGCTTCGCTGAGGGCGGGCGGGCAGAACGCCCCTCTCGGACCAGGCGGGACATGGCGGGAGTCACAGCGGCGGCCACGGGCCCCCACCCGCCCCCCACGTCGGGGCCCACAGCCGCCGCACGCTGCCTCCCGCTGGGCGCCCTCGGCCGCGTTGGGGCTTCCACTGCGGCATCGGTAGGCAGAGCCCCAACCGGAAGCCGTGGGCGCTCCACGAGCTCAGCGTCCCACAAGGGAGCCCCTGAAAAGTCGGGTCCGGCGGGGTCCCTCAGCCGCGTGGAGATGTGTCCGACCTCTGACCCTGCCTCTCGGAGGGTGGGTTCCCCTCCCAGAAATCCTGCGACCCTGGGCGGTCAGCGCACACCCGGAGCAGGTGGGGCCTGCACACGGCGACGGGACACTGGCTGTCCACGAGCCAGGCCCTGCGCCAGGGAGAGCCCTGCAGGCCCTGCCCGCAGCCAGGGTGGCTCTCAGAGGAGGCCCTGTGGGGGCCGCGCACCCCCCCCCGCCCCCCGGGCCGGATCTGCGGCAGGCCACCAGCTGCCCCTCACCCTCCCCGCAGAACCCGTGTCAGTGGATGGAGAGCTGTGCTAAGCTATTCCGTGGTCCCGCTGCCTCCGCGTCCATGTCGCTTGGCCAGATTGGTTTGCAGGTCCCTTAAAACTGATACTCGCCCCTCACGCAAGGGTGGGCCCAAGATAACAGCCACAGAATCACAAATGTAAATTCCCGATACTTCACCCACAGTGCTTAGAACCACGTCTTCCCTGCCTCTCAGCGCCTTTATGCCTTATGCACCTCTTAGATAAGACCCCATTGGGGCACAGGAAAACCCCTATCTTTTGCTTTGAATGGCCCAATCCAGCCCCAGCCAGGTAACCCCAAAGTACTCTACCCAGGGTCCCTAATAAAGGCAAGTAGCCCAAGTCCAACCTCTGTCGGCACTGGGCCTGGACCTCCCAGCGTGGCCCCTGGAAGAACGCAGGGCACTTCCCTGAGGCCCTGGGAGTAATCAGCCTCCCTGACCCAGTTTTTCTGCGGTCTGGTGTTGAAGGGGCTTGGGAGGGGGGCTTGCCTTGCAGCGCCCTGTGCTCCACCTACCATGTTACTTTAACACAGTCAGAAGCTAGTGTTGTAAAGAACCTAGAACCCAACCAGCCTCACCCTCCTCAAGGACTCAACCCTCTGCCCCCAGGTGGGCCCGCTGGCTCGAGGCCGGGGACAGGTGGAAGGAGAAGCGTTTCTAGATGGGAACGAGGCTGACCTCACAGAAGCCACAAACGGCACCATGGGCTTCATATGGTGGCAACACAGCCGGGGAGCGGGAGGCGAGAGCGCCTGCCTCCTCGGTGGGCTAGGCCTGTGGCCCGTCAGGGGTAGGTGTCACCTGGCTCTGACGGAAAGGATTTTTTCGGAGAAATCATTTGTAATACTACGAAGAAGCATGGCAAATATAAGGGTTACTATGTTCATTTGAATAAATGTTTTTCCTTTGATCTAACAAAAATGTGAGGAGAGGGAAGTCCCTGATTTTTTCCTGTCACTACAGGATTTCAAGATTACTTACAACTCTACCGTAATAAGGTCACGGATTTTAATCTCAGCACTGGGCAAGCAGCTGCCCTGATCCCAGGAAGAATCTCTGGGACAGACCCTTCTTTTTCGGGTGTTTAGAACTCCTTGATTGAACATGTTGATAATTGTACTATTTATCAGAGTGAGCAACACAAAAAGTACCATGTTAAAATTTTCATGGACTGTGTAAAACAAGATGCACAAGGATTCCAGACATGAAGAGTTTTACCCAATTGCTGAGCGAACCAGCCACTTGCATGCGTATTTCTGATCACGTCTGAAACCCAACAGGCACTTTGCTGACTGGCTTTAGATATGTCCCTCAGTCTGGCGGTGGGGACAATGTAGGTACTTCTTGGTGGGAAGACAGTTGGAACTAGATCTTTTCTACTAGCCTTGGGGAGAGGTAAAGGGGCCCCGTAATCTGTTTTTCATAAACTGGATTTAAAAAACTTGGCATTTGTCTTTCTTGTGATTATATCCTTTAGGCTCACCCTTCCTTAGTTACTACTGAAAACGTCAGCTTCCTCATCAATGCGGCGACCACCCCACCTCTCGAGTTGCTGCATTTGTGCTTACGTCTCAGTCCCGGAGAAGTCCCAGGCTCTCCTTTGCTGACCACTTTCCGCGATGGCAGGCAGATCCTTCCGAACTTGACCGCTATGCACATTTCATTTTCCTAGCTCTTCCCCCATCTTCCCCACACATCGGCACATGAACTCACATTGAAAGCAACACTGAAAATCCTAGCGACGCCTCCCCACTGCGGCTCTGCATTCGCAAAGACGGGAGCTCTTTCCCGTAGTCAGAACCGAACAGATTTTTAGTTCACTTATCACAGTTGGTGCACAACACAATGTGCCCCCTTCACAGCAGAGTTCCATACATTTTAACGAACTCTTCCAGTCGTGTGACAGCCGTCACAATCAAGACATCCCCCTCCACTTCCTCGCCTTAGTGTGCGCAGCCTCCTAGGATTTAAAAGAGTGCTTCCCACGGGCCTTTTACTGGGATTCATGCTTTTGAAATTTACCCAAGTTAGTGCCTGTATCAATAGTTCCTCCTTAACTGTTGCAGCGTTCTTTGTATGCATGTACCATATTTTATCTATCTGTTTTAATTTTTAAATCCTCACCCAAGGATATGTTTATTGATTTTTGAGAAAGAGAGGGAGGGAGAGAAATACCGATCCGTTGCCTTGGTTGCCTCCTGCAGGCCTCTGACCAGAGGTTGAACCTGTAGCCTTTTGGTGGTCGGGATGACACTCCAGCCAACTGAGCTGCTGGCCAGGGCTCCATCTGTCTATTTAAAGGCATTTAGGTTGTATTTGGTTTGGGGTGGTTATGAATAAAACTACTATAAATAACTGTTTAAAATTATTTCATTTTTCTTGAGTAAACACCTAAGTGGGATAGCAGGGTGATATGGTCAGAGTATGTGTAACTTTTTTTAAACTCCCAAACTTTTCCAAAGTGTCTGTTTCAGGGGCAATGTGTTTTGTTTCATGGCATTAAAAAAAAAAGATTTTATTTACTTATTTTTGAGAGAGAGGGGAGGGGAGAGAGAAAGAGAGGGAGAGAAACATTGATCAGCCAAGCCCCAGCCAGCACCAAACCTGCAACCCAGGCCTGTGCCCTGGCCAGAATCGAACTGGTGACCTCTCAGTTGGCAGGACAATGTCCAACCAACTAAGCCGCACCAGTCATGGCTATCTCATTGTGTTTTCTTTCTTTCTTTTTTTTTTAAAGAAACAACTTTATTGAAAGATAGCTCATGGCATAATAATCCCCCACTTACAGCGCATAGTCTAGTACCTGAGAAGCTGAGGAGGGAGGAGTGTTCATGCCTTGGGCAGAGCAGTGTTGTCTACCCTGGGGTGTGAAGCTGTAGCTTCCTGGCTGGCGGCAGGCTCATGTTCCCCAGTTTCTTCAGCTCAATGTCTAGTTCCCTTTGGCCACCTTTTCCAGCTCAATACTGACGGTAACACGTCCGAGCTTAAAAACTAAGACGACTCAGGAACTTGAGCTGGTGCTTGGAACAGGCATTAGTGCTACGGTTGTACCTCCGATTCCACGCCTGACATCCTGGAAAAGGTTAAGTGAGACTGTACAGGATGCCACCATCGATACTGATCTTCCAGATGATGCAGAGAACAGAAAATTTCGGGAATGTCTC
Organism: Micronycteris hirsuta; assembly: GCA_004026765.1. Lineage (NCBI taxonomy): Eukaryota > Metazoa > Chordata > Mammalia > Chiroptera > Phyllostomidae > Micronycteris > Micronycteris hirsuta. Next base: position 126,487 of record PVJI01003251.1, read on the forward strand.
CATGAAGACAAGAATCTTGCTCCTGTTGCCCATGACCTTGTTCAGAAACTCTCTCCTTGTACTAATAATGTTCAATTCATGTTTTTTCAAAAACTGTTTATATGAAGTACTGTTAAAGTCAAAGATGGAAGATTCCGGAAAACAGTTACTTCATTTAGTTCTCCACCTGATGAAAAATGAAGCCCCAGTAGTGACTACAGATTTTGACAGTCTCCTGGAACTGTAGGCAGCAGGTCAGAAAAACAACTTGAATCCCTTGAACTTAATAATAAACGAGGTCCTAGAGTGGGCTCAGGGAAGCAGGAGCTGAGCGTGTCAAACATGGATAAGGTCTACACCGCCAGTGACCCGGCCTTCGTCCAGCTGGACGCGTATCAGAATGCGCTCAGGAACACAAGTTACAAGAGAGATTCAGAAACTCTGTGAAGAGAAGTCATTTCTTCGCCCCCAGTGTGGCCGAACTGTGGACAACCCTACTTTCCAAGCCCTTATTCTGGAGGCCATCTAGCATAAGTCTGACCTAGAACATTGCACGCTGTTTCAGAGAGAAGTAGATGAGTTCAAGAGCAAACATGCTGGACAAAGTGATCAAGGTCATCTCCTATGGAAATGAATATGCATGAATAGTAACTTTTGAATAGTGACAATGAATAGTAACTTTTTACTATTCTCCTAGAACATTTCAAGCGACTGACCTGGAGCCCTCCACAAGGGCAGATCAGCATGGGTGGTGGGAGAAGGTCAGCTAAATGGCTCATCTGCAGTCCACAGTGAAATAATACAATAGTAAAATAAAGTACTGGGTCCATAAGGAAGAACTCACCAAATTGCAGTTCCTTTCCTTATTTATTCACATTACATTTTCAATTGCTGTTTCCCTGAGGAAATGTTTGGAGACACTGCCAGGTCTCATCCAGAAGCCACTTAATATTATTTATGAAGATGGCTTGTTCGGGCTGTTTTACGGTGGCTCTAATTCTATCCCCCAACCCCAACCCCAGCTCCTCCACCCCTAATATCCAAACTTATCACTCTCAGGCTTCTGGGATTTGCACCAGTTGGAGCAGACACACCAACTTTCTACTCTCTCTTCCTTTCTTGCTCACTTCCTCTATATGCTCAAAGGACTGAACAGGCCTGCTCCTCTGGTTTGGTGGTGGGTTTTTCCAGTTCCTACTGACTTCTACACAAGCCCTGGCAATCGCTCTATGGTCCAGCCTCTGAGTAGATGGATCAGTGTTGTCTCTCATAAAGCCGGTCTGTAAGTGTCACCTTGAATCCTACAGTCTGCGGAAGCCTCCAGTCTACTGCTTTCTAGTTCCAGGTTTTTTAAGGCCCTTGGACCTAGAGAAGAGGGAGCGGGTCTGTATGTTGAATGAGGT
>PVJI01003252.1:0-127792 GCA_004026765.1 Micronycteris hirsuta
GGGGACAATGGGGAGAAGAGTTTTCAGGAATCACTGTAGAGGACACATGGACAGAACTAAGGGGGAGGAGGGAGGTTGGGGGGTGGGACGGGAGGGGAAGGGAGGGGGGAGGGGAGAGGCTGCAAATAACTGTAATTAAACAAAAAATTAATTAAAAAAATTAAAAATAAAAAAACAACGAAGAAAATTGATATTTCTGATTAAAAAATACATTCTTCTTTATTAATAACAAGTGCTTGGTTTAAAGCCTGGAGTGAAAATTACAAAAATTTTGATTTAAACAGAAATTTGTTAGGGCCTGAGAAAAAAACCTGTAAAAAAATACTCTTTATATTTATGTTAACAAAACATCTCACTCAAACCATACACAGTCAGTGAGGAGAATTGTTGATTGTGCTGATTGGTGGGGAGGAACTCTAGGCACCTTGTTGATTCAATGTGGTTTTGGGGGGGGTTTGCTACATTCGGTTAGTGAAAGGTTGAAAGTTGGTTATCCCTAAGCCACATACAAACTCTAAAACTATATATGGAGGTAATCTATTTAAGATCTTTGGCTTCCCTTGCTTAGTTAGTTTTATTTGACCGATTTCTACAGGCGTGTTTAGACTGTGGTTTTGTATGTTATGCCTCTTTTTTGTATAACTGCCACATGTGGCGTGCAGGCGGCAACATGTGGCGCCCGTGCAGTCTATGAGCATTGCACTGTCTGCGCAGAGACGTACGGCTGGCGGCCATGCTCCTGTCAAACGGCACCGCCGTGCTCAGACAGCTCTTTGTGGTTATACCAGCTATAGACCCCGAGTACAAGTTAGCTCCACCAAGTAATCTCTTTCAGAATGGGAAACAAATTCAGAAATAGCCATTCCCTGTGTCTCACCCAGCTGGGACTCTGGAACATGAATTTTGGTACACTAAGCCAAAAAAAAAATCTGTTTCCTTCCTTCCTTTCTCTCTCTCTCTCTCTCTCTTTTAATTGACTCTCCAATGAATCAAAAGTGCCTTTTCTGCCTATTGTGCCTGCTCAGACATTATCTCCCTTACATTCAGGTTTTAGGCTTTATTTTTTTTTTATTGTGAAGAATTAAATATTTAACTAAATCTTTGGAACATCTACTTTTTAAACTCCTTCATGGGGAGGGAAAACCCAGTTTCTGATACAAATAATAGAATAATCAAATAAGGATTAATAAAGACAATATATCAGTTCCTTAAAACTAATTCACTATCTTAGGCTGCATTAGTCAGTATAATTTCAGTTATGTTGCAGTAGCAAATGGCTCCTCAATCTTAGTGACTTTTAACAATGTTTCATGCTCCAGGTGATAACCATTTCACACCTGCCACAGCTCTGCTTCACATTCTCTGAATCATGGGCCCAAACTTTACTAGCTCACCAGGAGTTGAGAGTCTTACTGCAGCAGTGAAACTAAATGATTCCCCTTATGTTCTCCTGCACAGAAGAGGTACATGCAATTCCCACTCCTAGTTCAGGAGATAAACAAGGTCGTGTTACCAAAATTAATGACAATAAAGTAAAAACTATGATTCAACTTTCAGATCAGGACCAGTAGGTAGTAATGAAAACATATCTGGAACTTACCTCAAGGCTTTTCCTAAAACCTAATATACACTTACCCTTGGATTCTTGAAGATGTCCCTGAGGTAGGAGGGTGAAATGGGGGGAAGGGGTGACCGTAAATTCCAAATCTCTAACCACATGGTGGTTGTCCATGCCCCTTGGGTGGCATCCCCAAGTAACCATAGTAACATACTAAAGATACTTTTATTGTTCTCACCATTTGGAAAATCCCAAGGGTTTGGAGAGCTGTGAGCCAGGGACTGTGGATGAAGAGCAAATATTTTATCAGTCATAATTCTCAGGGACCAATTCTGTAACATGTAATAATCCTAAAAGTGCATCATCCTTAAAGAGAGCATCAAAATACATGAGAAAAAAATTGTTAAAAGTGAAAGGGGAGATAGGCAAAAGCACTCTTATTGTTGAAGGCATCCGTGCCCCTCCGTTGGTAACTGATATATCAAACAGACACAAAATCAGTGTGAATATAGATGCCCATTCTCAACAGAGAATAACTAGCTCCCACGTGGGAAAGAAGGTTGTTCACAACTAAAATGTCATGTTAGTAGACATGCTAAATTCACTAGCAAATCTAAAATGATTGACAACATATGTCCAACACAAAGTCTTGTACATGAATATTCACAGAAAATTACTCATAATAGCCAAAATGTAGAGACAACCCAAATGACCATCATCTAAACAAAATATGGTGCATCCAGACAAAAGAATACTATTCAACCGTAAAAAGAAATAAAAGATAAACCCTGAAAATACCATGCTATGTAAAAGAAGCTCAAGAAAGGCTAATATTTTGTTATTTTATTTATATGTAAATTCAAAGAGATAAAAAGTAAATTAGTGGCTGCCTAGGCTGAAAGGAATGAGAAAAAATGGTAAGCAACTACTAATGACTAAAAAGTTCCTTTTCAGGATGATGGAAATGCTTGAAATTAAATAGTGGTGCTGGTTGCCCAAAGATTGCACCCTTGAATGTGCTAAAAGACAGTGAATTTCACACTGGAATAAGGCACATTTTTCACTATGTGAATTATATTTCAATAAAGCTCTTACATAAATGTTTCAATAAAAAGAGAAATGAATATAAACTAGGCAATTAAGGTCACTGAATACTATTTTGTTATTTTTATATTATTGTCTGAGTTGTATTTTATTTTATACATGTATACATTACCAATACTCCCAATATATGGTTAATAAATATATGTTGAACAAACATTATATCTAGATGTAGCCCATTTTTAACTTTCTTCAATATAGATTCTTACACATAGAACTCCACCTTTTTTGTAATTAAAATGATACTGAATTCCACATTGATGCTGATGTATTTGATCAATGATTTCATGTAGGCACAATGAAATCACAATCGCAGAATACATTCCATCTCAGTTCTGTCACTTACTTCCCTGTTGGTTTGGAGACGTATCCATTCTATAGCTCAGTTTTACCAAAGTTTTATTTCTGTGAGGCTGCTCTTGACACTGCTTTAAGTGAAAATGTTACTATACTACTTCATAGATATTCAGAACCTCCAGGTTTTAGATGAAGAGGTCTGATTGAAAATCAGATACAGACACATATGGAGAATTCTAAGTTCCCAGTTGCCTTGAAGTTAACTGGAGTGGGCACTTGATTATTATAAAGGCTGGAATTGGATTGAAGAATCATACTTAAAGGTGTAATAGAGCTCAGAAAGTGCCAGACCTTAGAAGTACCTGGCCCTTGATTGTAGCAGCTGGAAGTGATTTAACAAGCTCTTGAGGTGACAGAATCAAATGCATTATATGATGAATGAGCTGTTTCAATATACTAAATTATTTTGCTCTTTAAAAATCAGAATTAAATAGTTTATGTTTTTTTGAGGGGGAGTAGTTCTAATAGAATAACTCACAGTCATCTACATAAATGGGAGCTCAAATCACCGACACATTACCGCATTTTTCACTGTCTTACTATACACAGTGTGATGCTCTGTACTGACTATGTGTATCTTTATTAACTAATGGAAATTCCATCTCAGCAATTATCTCTTTGGGAATTTTTTACAGCTCTGACCTCATACCCCTGTTTTTTCTATATAAAACATGCTGTAGTACCTAAAGCCTCATTTGACCTCTTGCTAGAAGCATGAAGAGGCTAGCCATATATTATAGTAGCAGACCAGGTGGGGGAGCGGGAATTGGAGAAAAGTGGTCAAAAGGCACAAACTTTCGGTTATAAATACTAGGGATGTGATGTACAATATAACATGGTGACTATAGCTAACACCACTGCCTGATATATTGAAAAGTTGTTTCAGTAGACTCTAAGAATTCTCATCACAAGGAGAAATATTCTTTCTTTTTCTTCTTTTTTTCTTTTCTTTTTATTGTTTCTATATAAGATAATGGATGTTAGCTAAACCTCTTTTGGTAATCATTTCACAATATACACACATCAAACCATCATGCTGTATGACTTAAATTTATACAGTGATACGTGTCAATTGTTTCTCAATAAAACTAAAAAAAAAAAAAAAGCTTTAAAAAGGTTCTTTTAAAATGCTAGCAGACTAGAAAGGTGGGATATACCTAGCCAGACCTTTCTGCAGCAGAAGCACAGCACTAGCTGACTCCAGAAACTTATTAGGTTAGTTGTTTAAGTCGCTTCTGTCAGGCTCCTGTCACAGAGACTTAAAATCCATTCTGAATATGTTTAAATAACTTTTAAAGGCAGCATTGAGAATGTGCTTTATGAGTTTGCTCTATACGCTAGTGTGTACTTAATAGAGTTAACAGCTGTTGGTACCAAGAACTCAATTATTTACTATTTAGTATGTCAACCATTTTCCTCAGTCTCAGCTACAGGCATTATTGATGCTACCAAAAAATAGACCAAACATACCTTATAGACATCTTATAGCCAGGCCTCTTGCTTCTCCAGAAAAGAAGAGATGACTATTTTTGTTAAGCGCACACACATGTTCCCATTTGTCCTTCTGTTTTTATAACTCATTCACAAGGAAGTAATTGTCTGCACCCCGATTGGAAACTGAGTTTTTCCTCCTCTTTCTTCATAAAGCTGATTGTTCTACACACCGATGTATACACTGCCACAGCAACTCAGTGTTTTCAAAACTGCAGGTACCTCTTGAGCTGGTAACTTCAATGAAAAGCACCTTAGGTGAGAAGGACCATATCCCCTTACACAGGATCTAGTGTTTAAAGCAGAGTACAGCCAATTTGCTCAAATCACATCCCGTGGCCTTTACACAAAACTGCAGAAGAAATTTCAGAAAAAATGTCCTTTGGATGATTTGCATCTGTCTCCGATATGTGTTCAGATGTGAATAAAAGCTGCCATGTTTTATAAGCTATAAGAAATAACTATTTGAACTTGAAATGATGGTTGAATTTTTCTTTTATGAAATGAAGAACTGAGCTTAGAAAAATATTTTAAATACATAATCCAAAATGATAAAATTTAGACAAATACCCATTTTTATAATAAACTAAAATTAAGGACTATAAAAATTAATTCTCTATTAAAAGGTTTAAAATACTCTAATCAGTGTAATAAAAAGTTGAATTCATTAACTTATATTGCTGAACATCTGTTCCTAGTTATAATAAAGTTGGAGTGGTTGCAAGAATGTATTTTCACTTTTAGATGATCAAAAATCAGGTGCTTCATAAAATTTCAAGCATGTTAAACTTGACGATAGAAACCACAGTCTTGGGAAAAATTAGATTCTGTATTATTTGTACTGTCAAAAATAAATGTTATTTAAAGATGAGATTAGTATTTAGGAAAACTGAAATACAGTTGGCATGTACAAAGACGTGTGTCAGCAGGTCCATGAAATGCTTTGCAATATCATATCTACATGTGTGTAAACCTTCAGCTTTCCAAGTTTTATTTCCTGTGTACTTTGGTACATATTGGCAGAGTTCGGCACATTGGACTCTGCAGGAACCTCCAAAGTAGTGTGGAATGCAAATCTGAGTGTATTTTCTAAATCTGTTAAACTACACATAAACTATTTCACTATACCTATATAAATTCATTTAAACCATAAAGAAGAAAGGCCTTCACTCATACGACACAGGGCTATTGAACACCAGTAATGCGCTGACACTGTTCTAGGTGCTGGGGAGGCAGGAGTGGACAAAGCATTTCTCACACTCGCATGCATTCAAATAAACAAATTGAATTCTAGTGTAAATACAAGATCCAGGCAACGAATTTGATTTGAGCATGTTATGCCCAGCTGTACACATCTCTTGCTTTTGCTCATCCTGTTTTACTTAGATTTAACTCATTTTCCATCTAAGTGAAACCTACTGAACCTTTAAATCCCAGTTCAGACTGTACCTCTCTGAACCTTGTAGACCACTACTATCACTTCACCCTGCATAAAATCAATTACTTTTTCTTCTTAGTGCTGGTAATAGCAATGGCACTGAATCACATGTTTTAATAGGGGCTATACCTTATTTGTTATAGTTCCTATTCTTGGCCACTAAAAAAAAGGGATTATATGAAAAAGGGAGTGAATGAATAAATGAATGGAACCATTTTGAAATGTCTTCATAGAGAGTGTATCATAAGGAATAAATGGTTCAATGAAGAATTAATATTTTAGTAGTTTCTTATTGCTGCAATAAGAAATTACCACACATTAGCAGCTTAAAACATTTCAAATTTATTATTTAACAGCTCTATAGGTTAGAAGTCTGACATGAGTATCACTGGGCTAACGTCAAGTCAAAGCTGCATTCCTTTCTGTAAACTCTCTAGGGGAGTCGGTTACCTTGCCCTTTCCAGTTTCTGGACGCTGCCCACATTTCTTGGCCTGTGGTCTCTGCTTTTAAAGAGTTGTGTGATTAGATTGGGCACACCACGATAAACTAGAACAATCTCCCCATATCAAGGTCTTTAGCCTTAATCATATCTGCAAAATCTCTTTTGCCATAAAATGTAAAAGACTCACAGGTCCTGGGCTTAGGCTGTGGCCATCTTTACTAGGTGCACTGATTTCCTTTGGAGGTGTCATGTTTTCCTGATTCCTCACTGTTCTGCCTGCTCTAAACAAGAGTAGACTAATAGTTTGTTTTTGATACATGTGTTATAATGACTGCTACTAACAGGTAAATATAAAAATGATCAGAAACAGAACAAGTTTTAATAGTCAAATTATGACATTACAGAAATATATCTATTGAAGATATTTTCTTCATAGTTGATAAAGAATTAAATAAAAAATAATTGAGTAAATGGAGACAAGAAGTCTGTTTTTATAATCCTGATTTCAATTGCCAGTTATAAGTTTTTAACGTACTGGGGAAAAAAACATAGATCTTTTGCAATTTCCCCGAAGAGGTCAAAGCATTGTTAGGGCATTTGTCCTGATATCCAGACTATGATTTCAGTGGCTCAGTCTCACCCCATCACTTCTACTTATACTCATTCCCATGAGCCACCGACGATAATTTCTCAATCTCTCAATAACACATCCGTCAAATACTACTACTCGCCAATGACATCAATTTAGTTTTATTGGAGGTAGGGTCAAAAGCAAATATCCACTAGACTACAATCCTCTAAATCAGATCTAAAAATACCCCAGTTGTTGTTGTCACCACCATTTATTTGAAGGAAAAAAAGAAAACCTACCCTTGTAAATGTCAACGAAGAAGAGACTGAATACAGGAGAGTGTGGATGCTCTAGGAATGCTTGATTTATTTTTCGTATTAAACAACTTTGAATTTCAAGTTTTTTTAAAGTTGAGGGGTGTTCTTATAATTCTGGTTTTGAGAAGTTTCATTTGTCTTTTCACCATCTTAGGAAATTGCCATTCAGACAATATGCTTGTCCCATTAGCATATGCATATGCTTATCTCCATAAATCAAATAATCAGCTTGTTTCTGTAAAGGGCAGTTGCAAACCTGTGTCTTATTATAGAAGTAAAATTATGTTATTCTCTTTACAATATTTAAATTATAATCAGAAAACTTCAGTGTAGGATTGTGGTTCTGAAATTGTCTCATTTAAGCACCCACTTTAAAGATGGGCAAGCTGGAGAGATTTAATGATTTGTCAAAATCGCATAGCTAGTTGGTGTCAAAATGGGAAGGAGCACTGTGTTTCAATGTCAATACTCTTCCTTACCATCAAGTTTACCTTCAGAATTTCTTCTTTCTTTCCTAACAGCAACGTTTGCATCTGTGGTGTTATATAATATACATATATTGTCTCACCTAATTAATGGGAACAGGCCAGGATGCTCTTGTCAGGTCACATCTGCTATGATGATATTTGTGATGTGATGATTTGATATATATGTGTATATTGCAAATTGTTTTCCTTGTATAAATTTTTTCTCTTGATCCTTTTCAAATTCCCTTTTTATCATTGATTTTATGCAGTTTTATTATAATGTGTCCTGTAAAAGACTACTTTTGATTTAAATTTTTGGGTGATTGATTAACTTCATGAATTTGCATGCCTAAACCATTCCCCTATTTGGGAAGTTCTCTGCCATTATTTCTGTAAATAAGCTTTCTGCTTCTTTCTCTCTCTCTTCTCCTTCTGGGACTCAAGTGATGTATAGGTTGTTTTTCTCATAAATGTCCCATAAGTCCCCTAGGCTTTTAAAATTCCTTTTTTTCCTCCTCTTACTGGATTATTTTAAATGCCATTTTTGAGTTTCCTCACTCAATATTCTGCTTGACCAAGTTAGTTGTTGAGGCTTTCTGATGAATTTTCGGTCGGTCGTTGTGTTCTCCAGCTTCAAGTTTTCTGTTTGATTCTTTTTGATGTGCTTTACCTCTTTGTTGAACTTCTCATTTTTCATCTTGTACTGTTTTTCTGATTTCACTAAATTGTTTATGTTTGTTCTCTTGTGTCAATCTGAGCATATTTAGAATAATTATTTTGTATTCTCTGTCAGATAATGCATGTATATTAATTTCTTTGTGGACAACTACTAAAAGTTTACTATTTTCCTTTGGTCATGCCATGTTTTCCTGATTCCTCATGATCTCCATAGCCTTGCATAGGTTTCTGTACCTTTGAAAACAAAATTAAACATCTTTCAGAATGTATGGATTAACTTTGGTGAGGAAAGGCCTTCATTGGTGGGTAGGAACATCTGAGGTGTTCCGTGACCCCAGGTTTCAGGGCGCAGGGCACCAAATGCATGGCTACATAGCAGTTTTGAGTCAAGGAAGACACGATGTCTTGACAGCTCAGGCCACTGGCTCTACAACATCAACAACTGTGTGTTCCTTGCTAAGTGCTTCTGTGGTCCCCAGTGGCTGCAACGGCTGTCGGGGTCCTCAATTACAGCTCCGGGTATCTCAGCTGGGGACTAGAGCAGGCACTGGAAGTGGCAGGAGCTTATAGTGTGCAAACCCTCAACTGTGGGAGCCAACTGCAAGTGTTCGTAGTATAGTGGCAGGGCCAGTTGCACACATACATGTGTAAGTGAAGACCAGGGTCAAAAGCAAGAACCGGGGTCAACTGTGGGCACACTAACAGCTTCAGGGTATTGGATGTTGGCATGTTCCCATGTGGCTTAAGGCCAGAGGTGTATTCACACTAAAGGTGGCTGTTGATGGGAGGTGAGCTGGCAGGATGCAGGTGCATAGCTGGAAGGGCTGGCTGCAAGTGAGCCCAGAAGTGCAAGCCAGTGACAGCAGTCAGGTCCAAATCAGGGCTGACAGGCGGCTGTGGGGGCTCTGACTGTCAGTATCCACTCGTGCCACTGCAGAGTCTCACCATAGGTGCCCAGCTAGACTGGCCTGTGACTGGGGTCAGACAAGGGGCTTGCAGGTACACAGCTGGAAGGGCTAGCAACAGGCAAACCCAGGGGTGCAGTCTAGTGGTAGGAGTCAAGACCCAATTTAGTCCAATAGATAATTGTGGGGACCCCCCTGTCATTTATCATTGTACATGCTAATGGCTACAGAGTCTCATCACAGGTGAAGGCACGGCAGTGGAACAAAGAACTTCTTAAACATAGCACAACCCTAAATAATGGAGAAATAGATCTATATGCTTTTTTAAAGAGAAAGAGACAGAGAGAGGGAAAGAGAGAGAGAGAGATGTATTGTTCCACTTATTTATGCATTCATTTGTTGTTTCTTATATGTACTGGACTAGGGATTGAACCCTCAACCTTAGTGTATTGGGACGACACTCCAACCAACTGAGTACCTGGCCAAGGCAGATCTATATGTTTATTAGAAGACTGAATTAAGATAGTAAAAAAAGAATACATAGAATGAAGTAAAATATTTCCAATGCAAATAACTGGCATAATGATGATTTTTTGGAAAATATATAAAGAATACCTACAAATCAATTCATAAAAAGCTCAACAAAAATATGGATAAAAGATTTCACTGAAGCTTCACAAATGAGCCTAACAAAATGACCAAATAATGTATGAAAGTTTGCTTAACATTAACTCTCATTAGTAATCAGGAAAATACAAATTAATATGATGAATACATGCTGCTATTAAAAACTGACAAAATTAACACAGTTTATAAAGTTTCGCAATACCCATTGCTAACAATAGTGTGAAGGAATTAGAAGTTTTTAACATTCTGATACTGCTAAACTTAATACTATTACAATTTTGTAAAACGGCATTATTTAATATCAGTTGATATTAAAAGTCATCACCCAGTGACCACTACATTGGTATATACTGGGTAACATTTCCCAAGTTTTGGAATGAAGGAATGTACAAGAATGTCTATAACAGCATTGTTTATAAAAGGCCAAAATTGGCTTTTTATTATCAACTTAATGAATAAATTAACATGTTGTGATATATACTTACAATGAATGGTATATATATGACATACACATGCGCAATGCTTTAAACAAAATGTGTTTATCTCAGAAACTTCAAGATAAACTGGACACCAAATGGAGGTGTTTAGAATAAAATAATGAAAAATTTCCATAATGTCTTATACATGGATTTAAAAAGTTAGCATTTTTGATCATACTTTAAGTAACTTTATGGTTAAAATATGGTGATATATATAATAAACATAATGAAAATCTGCCATAATGTCTTCTACATGAATATAAAAACATTTTTATCATTTTTAAAGCTTTATGGTTAAAATAAATTCTAACCATACTGTCTAAAATACTTTTTAGCCCAGTTCTTAAATTTTCATAGATTTTCTTCCAAAATTCAAGGATACTATCTTTAAATATCCCTTTAACTATTCCCATGAGTCTGTCACTGATCACTGAAAACACCGTCAACAGAGACAAATAACGACCCTTGCTGAAACAAATGAGACTTTATGACATCACGCTTTAAAGAGCCAACAAATCTATAATTTTATCTAGTTTGACAGTTATAAAGGGCATTTCAAAAACTGATTGTATCTGCTATGATTTTAAGGGGGTTAGCATACAACTAGGGAAAAAATGTTCTTAAACCTCTTCTCTAGAGAAAGTGCTCTAAAAGATGTTATCCTTGATTCGCAGGCACTGTCGCCCTTTCCTTTAGATTCAATACAGATTGGAAGAAATATGCCATTTTTTACTGCTTAAGATGTTATGTCTCATGATATATGTACAGATAGAAAGATTTTGCTGTTTTCACTGTATTATACGAAATAAACATTGCTTCTAATTTCTAAAGTTTTAATATTTTTATTTCTATTTGGCTATAAAAATTTAAACAATGTTTTTAAAGTTTTTTTAGTAATTAAGCAATAACAATATTCAGGTATAGGATGTTAATGAGAGTTCAGTTTTAATGAGAGTTTAATATTTCTTTGTTAAATGAATTGATTCCTATTCATGTAGAAGTCCATTTGTTTCAGCCACATACCTCCTTCTCTTGCTTACTCATAATCCATCATAGTGCAACCTTCAGAAATGCTTCGGAACCTGCAAACACATTTTTCACTGTTGGTATCTCTGTTTTTAATGTTGGACATTGATATTTTGCAAGTGGAGTCAAGGCATTGGTGGAAAAAAATGCTACTTTTAGGTTAGCTCAGTTTAAGATTTGTAACTAAACTAAAATCTTCTAATTATATTTTGAAAAAATATTATTCTTGTCTCTGGACCAGTTCCCCATTATCCTGTAACAAAGTACTTCAAATAATTAAGTATATTTTCTTCATTTGGGTTCAATTAGAAGCACATCCAAAAATAAGAATTTGATAGTTAGATTATTTGGAAGATGAAACTGAGTAACACCCATAGGAACATGTAGAGGTAGGACTGGGAGTTAGTTCAAAAATCAAGGTGTTAGTTCAGATTTTGTACTGCAAAATGAAGTCTCCCATAGATTAAGAAATCTGGAGTATTTGTTCACCAATTTCCTTCAGTCATTGGCTATTGGTTACTTCTGGGGTGGATGGTAATACTTAGTACTTCTGCCCTGCCCAGCAAGTAGACAAAGTGGAAGTAGAAACTAGTCACAAGAAAACTTCAATAGCCGAAAGATAGGTCAGTGTGTACCTCCCCGGGAAAGCCCAAAAGGACATGGGCAAAATAACAAAACTGTCTGCTGCCATGTATTCCTTGCACTGCAAAAATTCATTCTTGCCCTATAAGAACATATTCTTACAGCTCCCATCCATACCATTCATTCAACATGTAATTTATCCTTAGCCAACACTCTGTCTTCCTAAGTTTATTGCCTAGTTGAAAATGAAAACTGGTTATTAAGCTCTTTTCAAGTCATTTTGCTGTAATTACCTATCACTGGGCATGGACAAAGAAACCATCCTGAATTTGCTGATCTCCAGATATGCTCTCACTTGTGCCCATTAGCGAGTGTCAACACTGTCTCTTATGATAACAAGGGTGATTTTTCCTACCAGTGTAGGATTGTTTTCTTTGCTTCCCTCTCTGTTATAGAACACTTTGTGTATCTCTTGGTAGATGCATGGGTATGTGTCTCTTTAAAGGCCCAGTTGCATGCCAGAAGCTGGATTTTGAATAATAAATAGTTCTCTGTTACAGAAAACACGGTCTTGAACAGCAGCCTATGGTCTCTACTTTTAGATTCCTAGATATTTCCTTGGGATTTACCTGTTTCTCTTTCTCTGTAGAGACAAAACAAACAAACATTTTCACCAGATCAATAGCCACATATAAGTGCCAGAGTCTTTGTTGATTGTTCTAGTTCCGATCCATATTCAACATATCAGCAGTGATTGGGGTATCATTAGTTACCTTAACAGAGTGTCTTCCATTTGCTGATCCAGAGGAAATGCTGGTGAATTAAACAATGGTATGATCGAGACTGCCTAACTCCTTTAAGTCTTTGAGAATAGTACTAATCGCTACCATTCAACTTGAGAAGTTGTGTTGCTTCTGATTTTCTATATGGGCCAAGGATGGGTGTTCAGTTTCAAAGGCTTCCACTCAGCCTTCCCTACAATAAAGTTTTGGTCTTTACTCCACAGGAAGCCAATGTGAAGGTTATGCCAGCTGCTACATGTGTTTATCCTTATTTCAAACCTATTACTAAAAAGATGATCGACGGCTGGTGCTCTTACCCATTGGGTCCTCAGTGAGGCAAACTTAGGGCAGAAATGAATTAATCAACTGAAGGATGTGATTCTACACTCTAATGGAGAGTCTTATGTTCTTTTTACGTTCCTTGGAGTCAAGTTCCAGACTTATATCTAACAGCCTTTGGAAGATCTATAGCAAGTCAGGAACTGGATTATGACTTTCCACATCGGGGACTGATATCCGCCTTCTGCTCACCAGCTATTTACTGTCTCTGATGTTTCATCAAATAATGACTTCATTAGCTTCCCATTGTCCTATCCCTAATAACGTAATGCTTTGTTGTCCTCATCCAATATCCCTGTGTAAATGGCCCCCTACTGGTCATTCCAATCTTGCTCCTCGTTACAGTAATGGCATCTACCTTGCTGTTGGCAATTATATGCTGCTACTTTGCTTCTGCTATTCTTATAATCCAATTATCCTTGCTGACTCTGTAGTTCAAATCAGTATATCTGCCTGGAATGACCCCTTTTGAGTCCCTACCTTTCTCTTCCCCCAAACCCATTTTAAGTACCTAATCTTTCTAGGTCCACATTATCCACTTCTTTGTCATAAAGCTTTCTCAGATTCACCATCCAGATTAAGTCACTCATATGATTTTCTCATTTTCAGTCTGTACTAGATCATCGCACCTCAGATTTTACATTAGAGGCAGTTGTTTATTTCACTAGAATGTAAGATCCCTGAGCGTAGAAACTTTGTCCAGTTTATTACTTTAGCTCCTGAAGCTCTTATTCTAACAGCCTCTTCCTTCTCTTTGGAATAGTTGAAGTCATCTAAATAAAAATTGATGCATGATATGAGAAAATGTGGGGTAACAGTACAAAGATTCTGGATGCTAGCATATTTTATAATTAATATGTGATTGATAAAATACTAGAAATTGAGTAATAAGAATAATATAGAGTTGCGATTCTCTGGATCTCTATATAAGGCAGGTGCTAAGATACTCATATTCTATAAAAGTGTATTTATGTAGATGAGAATCTCATCCCAGAAGAATGGCAGGTAAAATGAAAGTTTATTCATTTTAATGGAGCAATTGTTATATATTACACCAAAATCCTCCTACAGCTAGAATATTACCTCTTCCAGTGAATAATTTAAATAAAGTAACATGGATGAAGTACTTACAATGTTCCATTTATATCTATCTATCTAACTATCTGTCTATCTATCTCTCTATATACACATATATTGGAATGATTAACAGAAGGGTTATAATAATAGTGATTTCTTTATGTTAGCAATTCTGTGCTAGTTTACTTTATCTAAAGATCTCCAAGGTTTTACAAACATTAACATCTGCCTCTTATCCAGGGAGATAAGTATCATTATCCAAGTTTTACAGTGAAGTGATGGAGGCACAAAGAGATTAAGTGATTTTTCTCAAGGTTACAGTCAGTAGTGACAAAGAAAAGGATAGTAGTTAGATTTATGAACCTCACTGTTATTTTTTACCTATCCTTGGGCTCTGCGAATTTGTCACCCAAAATATTCACATGCAAAATTGAGAATACAGTAATCGAAGACCATATAAGTAAAATACAAGTATCTGGATATTTGATATCATATTGAATAAACAGGTAATAACACTAAACACAAATCTGGAAAGCTAGTTTTATTGAAGAAGAGATGATCCATACTTGTGTAATTAAATGAGAGTGGAAGATATTGTGTTCCCTCAGTGCCAATCACTTCGTATATGAGTATATGACTGTGTGTTTTGATAAATTCTAATACTACATATTAAAAAACATGTTTACATTATTCGAAACATATTAAGATGGGCTTTGGTGAACTATGGACTTTAAAACTACATTTGAGTAACATGTTTTCTTTGCTCTTTGTTTACCAACCCATCCTGTCAAATTATAAAGGTTAAAATCACTTTTCTAAGTGACCTCACATAAAACAAGAATTTTATTGTGAAATCTGAGCAGAATTTATTCTTTTATTCTAGTAAATCAGACAAACTGTGTTCTTTGTACAGATTGATTAAACAATTGTTAATCTGTACCTGTAATATATGCCTGTCTATTGATTATTTATAAGAAATAAAATTGATTCCAGGCAGCTACTACAAAGTTCTTGGCATTCTTTCCAAACAATGGACTGCTGAGTCCTTTCAGGACAATCTGACATGGGCAGAAAGTCAAAGTCAAGTCGACAGAAGTTTCTTCACTGTGAGCCAAGCTTCTGCTTTTGCAAATGAGACTGTCTGCAGGACCCTTGATATTTGCACTGAGAGTTCTTCTGTATCCCCAAATTTGTTGTCTTCCCGCTAATATACCAGTACTCTCATCTATTCAAAGTCAAATGTGGAATAATAATAAAAGGGCGAAAGGTTATTTGCACCAAGGCCCATGGATTACCCAGTCTCTGACAGGCTGCTGATTTCCCTCAGTCCCTTGGACCCAGATCCCTCTGCAGGTAACATAGTAAACTGCATGTCTTTAAGATGTACATTTTTATAAGTTTTGGCATATGCACACACCTTGAAACCATTATCACCATCAAAATACTGCAACTGCCCATCATCCTCCAAGGTGCCCCATTATAATGTTTGCTCCCCACTCCTTTCTGCTCACTGCTACCCCCACCTCTCCAGCCCCAAGCAACCACAGATTTGCTTTCTGTCACTGTAGTCTAGTTTCCATTGTCTACAATTTTGCATAAACAGATCACGTATTTTATTCAACATGATTTCTCATGACCTATTTTATTCGACTTTATTTCACTATTCACCTATGTATTGTATATAGTTTACATTTTATTACTGCGTAGTATTTCATTGTGTGGGTATATCACATTTTTAAAAATTCATTAACCTGCTGATGACCCTTTGAGTTATTTTCAGGTTATGACTACTACAAATGTAGCTTCTATAAACACTTGTGTACAAGTTTCTGTATGTACATACTTTTCATTTTTCTAGGTAAACACACAGCAGTGAAAAGCCCATATCTTATGGTAGGTATATGTTTATTTTTTAAAATTACTTTATTGTTCTTCAATTACAGTAGTTGGTAGGTATATGTTTAATAGCTTTAAGAAGCTATCAAACAATTTTCCTAAGTGGTTGTACAATTTTACATTACATGGACCATGTACAAAGGTTCCAGTTTCTCTTTATATCTGCCAACTCTCAGTATTACAATTATTTTAAATTTTATATATTATAATAGGTGTGCACAGTGATATCTCATTGTGGTTTTAATTTGCACTCTCTACTAACTACTGATGCTCAGTATCTTTCCATGTGCTCCCCACGTATTTCACATTGCCATCCATATATCTTCTTTAGTGAAATGTCTGCTGAAGTGTTTTGCTCATTTTAACTTTCTAAAAATTAGCATCCATACTTAGCAAATCTAAAAGATTCTCCACCTGAAGTTGGCTTCGCTAGCGTAAGTTCAGAACTCTGAAACATGACACGGCATATAGTATCTGCACTGTCATCCCTTTGCAGTCACAAGAGCAATCCGTTGTTCTGTGAAAGCACACGCAAATGGGTGACTCTACATTTTTATTAAAACTGTTGTATTAGCTGGTTAACTAGATCTTATAGAAAAATATACTATTATTTTTACAATATCATTTGCTCCTTCCATGCAGTAACCAACAGCCTTATCCATTTGTGCTTCCAGCAACTAACAGAAAAGCTGGTATAAATAAGAAATAGCTTATTTTCATGATTTCTGAAAAGATACTTGACGAAATAAAATTTAAAAGTCTTCTGTGTTCCTGGCTGCATAATTTAGTTGGTTAGAGGGTCGTCCTGATATGCCGAGGTAGCAGGTTCAATTCCTCGTCAGGGCACGTACAAGAAGCAACAGATGAGTGCATAAGTAAGTGGAACAGCAAATTGATGTTTTTCCCTTTCTCTGTCATTTTTCCTCTCTCTCTGTAAAAATATCAATAAATAAGAAAATAGAAATAGTACATATTGTCTGGATGTTGACCCAGTTCTCAAAAGCCATATAACAAAATATTTATGCATCAAAAATATTTCTAGTAACTTTTCTTTTACCACTTGCAACTTAACATACAGATGGTATATGTTATTTCTTTGAAAACTTTAGAATACTATAGATAAATAGCAAAGAGCCTTATTAATTTCTAGTAACTTTTTCTTAATGTTTTTAAAATGCCATGTTTGTTCCAATTCATGCCAAAAGTTCAGTGAATTATTTCTGGATAGACATTTTTGTGTATATTTTTTATTTTAAGAGTTGTTCATGTCAAGGTTTTTATAAATGGCAGTGAATATTTTTTTATGACATTTTAAATCCAATTTGTGTTGTTCCTATTGTGTGATTCTTCAAATTTCTAATAGGAACTTCCGGTCAAGATGGTAACATAGGTTAATGCAATATTCAAATCCTCCTATGATCACATCAAAATTACAACTAAACTGTAGAACAACCATCATTCAGAACCACTTAAAATCTAGCTGAACAGAAGTCCTACGATTAAGGATATGAAGAAGCCACATCCAGACTGGTAGGAAGAGTGGAGAAGTGGAATGGGCAGGTCCTACAGCCACATGTGTTGGATTTAAAACATGGGAAGGACACCTTAGCTGTGGAGTTCATCCCTGAGGAGCAAGGGGTCCCAGCCCCACACCAGGCCACTAAGCCCAAAGTTACAGTTACAAAAAAAGAAGTTACCATAACTTCTGGCTGTAAAAACCAATGGGGATTGGGTCTGAAAAAGAAGAGTCCCAGGCAGTTCCTCTTAAAGGACCTGAGAATGAATTTACTAGGATTCACTCCCTCTGAGGTCCAGCACTAGAGCAGCAGTTTGAAAGGCACCACAGAGATATGGGAGGAACTGAATTGTTTGGCATCAGGGCAAGAGCTAGGGGGAAGCTTTCTGCCAGATAGAAATGTCTTCAGAGGCCATTGATCCTTTGATGAGCCCTCCCCGAACAGAGCCAACAGAGCAGGCAGGTGGGCGGCATATCCGAGCTTCCATCGCCTGGCTCACACTGCTCTCCCTTCCTGGGTGGTTCCCTGAGACCCTGCCCCCTCCCAAATGTGCATGCCCACCCAAGTGTCTTTCCCAGACAAATGGCCTGTCTTAGCTCATGTTTCAGACTTTCCTAAAACCTCTCAAATAAGCAGCATAAAGTAGATAAAGCAGTGATTTTCAACATTTTTCTTCTCACAGCAGACATAAACTAATTAAGAAAATTCTGTGGCACACCAACAAATACATATTTTTTTACCAAAAAAAGTATAAATTTGATCTATTCACATCAGATGGCTATTGTTGTATTGGCTGTTGTCTTTTATTTGACAATCTATGGGAAAAGAAGTCAGTGCCCCTAACTAAATAGTCAGGTAATGCATGTTTTAAACATTCTTGTGGCACAGTGGTTGAAAATCCCTGAGATAAAGCATGAACTGTGTGTGGAAGTTGTTTTAAGATAACTCTGGTAGAGTTTCTTGGACACAAATACCAGACAACTTCACTGTCAGCACTGCAAAGTGTGAGACTAGATAGAAGCCTAGGATGATCAGGAGCCTGTCTGGACAAGACAAGTGTGGGTGGGGACAGGCTGTCCAGTTCTGTAATCATGTCCATGTGTAAACAGCCCAGTGAGTCAGATGTCAGAGCCAGCAAAACAGAGCTGGAATCCAGTAAACAATTCATTGTTGAGGTTAAACCGTGAGAACAAGTTATATTAGCTGAGGATACAATAGGTAATCAGGCTAAAGCACAGGTAGAAACGAAATCAAGGACTTCCTTTTGGGACAGGGAGCCGTGGCTGGGAAAGTTGAAAAGAAAAGATGATCATTTGTGGATAGAACTGACAAATTATGGTTGAAAAACTGCCCTCAAGCCCAGAAACTGGAGGAGTGACAAAGCAGGAGGAAAGTAGAAGACAAAACTATTCAATGTTCACTCAGTGAAGTTAAATGTTACTCAAAAGCTAAACTGTAAATGCTACTCCTTACCAAGTCAGTTTGGGGATCCACAACCAACTACTTCCAAGAGCAGGCTATGCAAGGACAGATGGTTTTGCTAGGGCCATGGCAATTTAATTTTTTATATTAAATATACACAATTGAAAAGCAAAATTTAAAAATGAGTAAAGTGTTGCTAGATATATAATGTCTATGTACTTTACAAAATATCTGGGATATTTACAAGATATCTGCTGTAATTAATTTTTATTTAACATGAGCATACGTAAAAAGTGAAACAGCTCTATGTGTTCTCACAGATAACTAAATGTTTTTCCAGTGAAATATGCCAATAAAAATTTGTCTTCTGGAAGAATATTCTGTTTTGTATATATTCTTATTGATTTTACCCAGCAACCCTCATATTCTTAAAAAAAAATTTCTTCTATTGAGTTACAGTTATAGTGAATAGTCCACAGGAAGCAAATTGAGTGCTAAAAACTATCATGACACTAAGGTTTGGGAAATTACTGCACAGCAGTTTGGAATTTAAAATAAAAACAATTTTCAAACCAGCATCTGTCAAATTCAAGCTAATAAGTCTGCTCTTAAATATCTACTTAAAACTAGGTTGTTTCATCACTATTTATGCACTTTAAAAACTTTTTTGTATATTTAATGTCATTCCCAGTTGAATGCTGGCAAAATGAAACCTCCCCTTTTGTTAAATAGACCTATATCAAAACAAATTAAACAAAATGCAATGTCACCCTTTGTACCCTGTTTGGAGTAAACTGGAAATCATCTGTTTCAGAAATGACTATCTACACATCTATAGTCAGGGAAGAATCACACAACAGATGGATATACGAAAGAGAAATAAAGATAATAAATGTAAATATAATCTATAAAAGCCAGCATAATTGGTATTCTCAAAAGAAAGCACTATAAAATTTGGTTAATAGGATTTAAGCAAACGGAGTTACTATGAAATTCTGAGTTTTTATAAGTAGCATAATTAATATATCATTCAGGCCCAGTGTTAGTTTCACTGGGAAATGACCTTTTCATTGCCTCTGTCCAGGACGACTACAATTCATTTTATTGTTTCCCATAATTCACTTCTTATGGTTTTATGAAAGCGTGTGTAGCCGTTTCACCTCTGGCTCTACTCTGTGTAATACTACATCACAAACTCATTTAAATAGTGATAGTAATGATTTTAGAAATCACTACAAATGGTTGGCAGCATTGTTGTTAATGTCTCAAGGGAGCCATACATGAGTTTTATCAGCTTGAGGCTGAGTTATTTGATGAAGTAATAACAAACTAGCTCTGAATTGTCTTTCATTACCCTTTATCTCTCCTAGAGAGAATATAATCTTATTCAAATTATAATGGCCTCTGTTATCAATGAGCTTTACTATTTATTTACCTGCATCCAGACATGCAAATGCACATGGGTTCTGCTTTTTCAACCTACCTATAATGAAATTTCTTCACTATCAGAATCATGCACAATCACAAATTACAAACTAGGTGCTTGTATAATTTGCTTAGCATTAAAAATACCCAACTCATTCTTTTAATATACTATCTTGATTAAAGGAGTGAAATCCAACCATTCTGGTTGAAATACAGTATATACTAAACAACTTTAAAACAAGATCACTTTTTCAATTAAGAAGTAGTTTTGCTTTGTTTTTTCTGTTCAGCAAAACCTGAAGTTTAATTGTGCCAACACTAACGTAGGTTAAGTGGGACACTATTAGACTGCAGTACTCCTGTGGGACAGAAACCTTGATCCCTAAGCATTTATGTGTTGTTTTCACTTAGTTCTCTTTATTTATAACAACGATCTTCATAATGTGTATAAGGTGGGTAATTTCAAAGAGCTTTCAGCCTTCTTATCAATTTTACCCCCTTAGGCAATCGGTAAAGTAGCACAAGCAGGTACAGTTGACAGAAAGAGGAGCTGCAATTCAGAGAGATACTTTGGTGCCCTATGAAAAAATCATAGACAGCGAAGATATACATAGACAAGGAAGACATTGTAATTGTTAAAGATTTGCTTACCTTGGTTCAGGCATTAATTCAAATGGAGACTGTAGCCAAGAAATCAAGAGAGGGTTGAGACTAGGAAGGGCAGCAATGAAAGTGTACATGTAGAAAAAATAATTTTTAATTCTATAATTTTTATTTTAAGTATGTATTGGAAAGCTTGGATTTATACCTGGAGGAAGGAGGGGCTCCTGTCAAAATCACAACAAAAATACCAGTTATAATTGCTAAGAAAACTAGAAAACTTTTTTTTAAGATGTATTTATTTATTTATTTATTTATTTTTAGAGAGAGGAGAAGGAAGGGAGAAAGAGCAATGTGTGGTTGCCTCTCACGTGGTCCTCACTGGGGACCTGGCCTGCAACCCAGGCATGTGCCCTGAATGGGAATCGAACCAGGACCCTTTGGTTTCCCAGCCCATGCTCAATCCACTGAGCTACACCAGCCGGGCAGAAAAACTTTCTAAGGTATACATTTGTTTATGTTTTAAAATGAAAAATTTGAAACTCTTACTTCAACATCATAATATTAGTTATCACGGAAATTGGATATTGGGTGAGGAGGGAGGAAGACTATGAGGCTTTCCACATGCTGTAAATGGTAGAATCTGCCTTCTCGGCCTTACGGTGAGAGGGAAAATGTAGGCTAGAGGCAGCATGTCATTAACTCATAAGCACCGTGTGGAAATACGCAATGCTTTGAAGCTCTGCACCCTGCACCCACTGTACAGTGTTTAGGAAATAGCAGAGTTGAATAATGGTTCTTCAGTCAAGGATATTAGAGTTATGTAAAGTGCATTCCATAGAGCACATAGTAGGATATTGAAAAGTGTTACACAAAACAGGATTTCTTTGGTAGATGCATTTAGAAAGTCATTAAAGAAAGTTAATCGAGTGTTTTATCTGAGAAAGCTTCTCATAACATTTCGTATACCAATGCGAGTTTTATTCAAAATTCAGTTATAAGTTACAATATTTCCCAAGTTAGCTTGAATTCAAAAATATATTTTCATGAAAAGGAACGATACTCCTTGAAGTTGGCTAGGTATTGCTGATTATTCTGATTATCAATGGGAAATTAGCTTATCTCCCATGCCAATTAAAATGTAAAAGAGGACTGGTGTGGTTAGATAGGAGAAAAATGGAGAGAATTGACAAGGCGGGATTCTGAGAGAAGAAATTGACAGTTCTTACAGGTAAGATTCTCTATAGTCAAATACAGGTTAAATTAAATTGCTATCATCTTAGAAATAAATTCGTGTAGATTAAGCTGTAGTTGAGAATGTTAAGATGGTTTCTAAAAATGTATTTTAAAGGGGTCTTTTTATACTTACATATATGTATTTTAATCTTGTTTTAAATTAATAATTGTTTTGTGTATCATTAAAAAGATTTATAAAAAATAATTACTGATTGTAAAAAGGATGTACATTCTTATAAGATCACTTTTTCAACTAAATGACAAATGTAGCTTAAAACCTGAGATAATCCTAAGAATAGATACCATATTGTCAAGTATCAGTTTTTCTCAAGTGTACATACTGGTACTTAGGAAGAAGTAGCATCTGAAATTCTAATTTTGCAAACTCAGTCTGTAAAGTAGTGGGACAAACCTTAATTCACTAGTTAGGTCCCTTCCTGTCTCTGGGATGGGTGACAAATAAAATACTAAGGACATGAGTATGAAAAATCTTATTTTATAGATTTTTTTAGTCCTTCATATGAAGAAAATGATACCAAATAAATGAAATACCAAATTACAAATAAATAAAAGATCAAATAAATGAAGTATCAAATGAGAACACAGTTACCTTATACTTCCCACCTGGCCCTCAAACAAGTTCACAGGCTTCCTTAAAGGCCCAGAGCAAATGCCTTAAGGGACCACTTCCCTTAGAACACTGGGTGTGACCTCAAAGGTGATTAAAGATAAGTTGCAATCTCTGGCACAATATTAGAGGAGTTTATGGCAACAAGGAAGATATATGAAAGAAAGGAGAACCCATAGAGATTCATCAATTAGTTAATACAAATGTAGTATTTGGTGAAACAGTTGGAGTATTGAGATAAGAAATGAATTCTAAGAAATATATGTTTCTTATAATAAATATATTTATAAAATATAAAATAAAGGGTGAATAACTCATCAGTATGCAGTGAAATTAATCATCACACAAAGAATATAACCATATCACATGAACATAGGAATTTGTCATGCATATAGGAAGTATAAATATAATGTAGAGTGGTTTCCATGTATGAAAGAGCATGAAATATCTAGAGCAGTTTTAGAATTACAGAGTTCCTTTTGTTTCTTGACCTTTGAATTATGGAACTTTTTGATAATCTGGCCATCACATACATTAGAAGATTTCTCGCTTAAAAATTGTCTATATTTACACACACAGCATTCTGCATTTAATTTCAGAGTGTCTGAGACCACTGAGGGAATTCACAAATCTATGAAGAATCTTAATTTTAAAGTCACATTTTTGCAAGCCTTTTTTTTTACAAAATAAAGAAAGACTTTACAAAAATGCTCTCATTCTTTTGTAGAGAGAAAAGCATGGAGACATTTCTCATCTTTTCAAACATAATAAGTAGCCCTGGTTGTCGTGGCTCAGTGGAATCAGTGCCAGCTTGCAAACCACAGGATCGCATGCCTGGGTGCATGCCTGGGTTGCAGGCCAGGCCCCCAACAGGGGGCCTAAGAGAGGCAACCACATATTGAAGTTTCTTTCACTCTCTTTCTCCCTCCCTTCCCCTCTTTCTAAAAATAAATAAATAAAATATTAACAACAACCAAAAAAAATAAATGAGTAGGCAGAGAGTTTGCTTTTCTGGGTAACTGAAATTAGGCCACCAAGGCTGAATTAGTCTTGCCTTTGAGTAGTCTCAGATTTATCTCCTATGTCATTTCAAATTCTATTCCCTTGTCTTTCTCTCTCCCTTCCTTCTCTCCCTGCCTCCTTCTCTCTCTTTCTGATATCCTATTATAACATGTGACTTTTGCAGAAGTCTTCAGAAATTCTTAGGTTTTTCTCATTTTATAACTGAATCATGTTGTGAAAACACAATCATCAATCAGGGTTCCGCTGCAGCTAACAGAAACTGCTCTAGCCTAAAAGAAAAGCCCTTTGGTAGGCTAATATTGAAAAGTTTAGGACATTTCCCTGTCAAACTGACCTTTATCTATTCAAGCCTTGTAAGTAGGTGGTGACACTGTTTGATATACAACCTCCCTTAACATTGTATTATGTCCAGAAAAAAAAGAGGAAAAGATGTCATTTTAGACACTGCAAACTGTACCTGTATAGGCATTGTTAAAGCAAGACTATAGACAATAATAAAGCAACCTTAAAAAATGTGGAAGTGTAATAGAAGTTACATGTGTTCAGATCCTCAAATATAAAAAAACAACAACTCTCTCTCTCTACATTTCCCAGAATCCTGAAAGGAAAAGTGTGTCTTCCTCACCCTGCTCTTCCCCTCTGACTTCTGGCGATTACTTGATTACTCCGTTTCAGCAGGAGATGAGACACCCACAGTAGAAGACCTCCGGCCAATAAGAGTTGCACCTGAATGCTCCTGATTTCCGCTCTGACGATGCCTAGTCTGCCCATTTCTGCCTGCCCATTCCTGGCCTGTCACACACCTAGGATCTTCGGGAAGTGTGTGTTGGCAGAGGGGAGTGTCAGAAAGCAGTGAGAATAACAAAGAGTCTTTATTCTAGGGTTCCCATATATTTTCTCAATCACTTCCTACTACTTAGAAAATATCAGCAAGTCTTACTGGGTAGTAACAATATAAATAAGCTTAGGTTGAAATATAGGCTCCAGTGCTTTCTAATTCTATCACCTAGCATCAATCACAGCATTTCTGAGCGTTAGAAAGGCTATTTATCCTCAAATATAGAAACCCTGCCTTCAGAGCTATTGTAATCATTAGATAATTGCATATAACATGTAAAAATGCCAAGCCTCAAGGTCCGCAGAAAATAACTCAATACGTCTTCCCTCAGCTCTCACAAAACTGTGTTTGCTCGCCCCCTAGTGGCAGACCTCCCGCACTCAATATTGGCATAAATTCTCATAGAACTGTTTCTACTCACAACAATCCGCCCAAAGGTCAAAAGATGAGACAGCGCTGTGTCCAAATTAAATACTGTGGAAAACAAACAAAATGCATCCCGTATGGAAATAAAAAGGATACAAGTGCTACATGGAATACTCCATTTAGCCAGAAGAGAATACAAAAATGAGAAAATCAACAGCATAATTACAGAGAAGGAAGAACACGTGCCGCTTGCCCAGCCTGGGTATAATTTTGGTTCTGTATGTCGCAATCACAAGTTAAGCAGCGTTAAGTTCTCCGCGCTTAATTTACTTCTGAGTCACTTCAAAGGACCAGCTCTCAGAGTGTTTGTTTTGTGCGCTCCCATCTGTTGACACGGCCTGCCTCTCAGGGATGAACTGTAAAAGCTGGCGATGATTATAGATGCGGTCCCCTGCTTAGGAATAAGACTCTCTCTAAGAAACATTTGATTCTGTGTGGCAAAAACCTCTTCTGTAATTTCAAATACTGCAAACCATGTTTTCTTTTACAGCCAGATTTATTTCTTTTAGTGTATTTGTTTTGGTCAGGTTTTCAGGGTAAAATACAAGGCGACTTCTCTACTCTTACTGCACATCATGGTAACAGTGTCCATTCCCCTGTGCTACAAAGTTATAAAAATAAAATAAGTTTTATTTCACAAACACACCAAAGGCAAAATTTAAAAGATATCAAGTGAGAGAAAATGAGTTAGCAATTGCATTTACTTGTAACTTAAATGTTGAATTCTATTAAAGAGAGTGCATTTTTATCTGAGTGTATTTCTGAGAGATAAAGAGACTTTTGAGAACCTTTTATATCTATCTTCAAATGTCTCTTAAACATCCTGAAAAATTCACATTGATTAATTGCCCTAAATGCTTATTAAATAAAGGTTTCTTGAAAAACAATTGCCAGGAGATAATTAATATTGGAGTTAAAGAATTAACTATTTGGTGGTGATTTTATTACCATTTTCTTCTTTTTTGTCTTTGGTTGTCTCATTTATTGTCTTTCACAGATAAGAAACATTCAGGTCAACAACATCAATAGGTTTTAATACAAAAAGTAAAATAAACAGATGTTATCATCACATAGTCTGGTAGTTTAATTAGAAATATTGAAATGTGCTATATCCCCGTTAAGCTTCAGACTGAAAACATAATTCATTTTCCAAGTTCAAATTCTTATACATCTACCCCTTCAAAAAATAAATCATTTTTAACATTTCAATAATTTCAGGCAAAAAAGCAAAATCTTGGCACTTTTATTTTTAAAGAGAACAATCTATAGAGTTTTAGTAAGTTTAATCACATTTAACAATATCCTACACATCCTGATACTATATCAGAGATATAAGCCCCATTTTTACCAACAATATAGACCAATAAACACTCAATATAATATCAAGTGAGCTGAAAAATTGCAGCCGGTCAAAACCATATGGTTCATTTCCTCTCTTAAGTAACACTACAGGGCAGTGCTCTCCTCCACACAGTGGTTCAGAGACCCTGACTCGTGCCTTATTTTTATCTTTAATATGTGACTTCCAAGGTTCCATGGGCATCATCATTAAAATCAACCAGAAACAGGGAGAAAGCATTAGGCCTTTGAATGGGATAGTATTTCCACTAGAAAGGAACCAACACTCAGTCCCCTGGCCACAGCCACCTGGGTATGAGAAACTGGGAAATATAGGCTAGTTATAAGCCTATAGAATTAGAAAAAAAAAGGTAAACATCTAACATTCTTTGCCACAGCCTGACCACTGGCAATGAACTATCCATTTGCACATTTCTTCTCACATATGAAACATGCTGACTCTCCTTTTCAGCGAGAACATCTGAAGTCTTATCTAGATCAAGACATATCTCATTCTTCAACATACAGAAATTTAGAAACATGTTAGTTTTAGGGATTGAACAATCAAAAGCAGTTTTGGAACACAATAGTGATTTTCTTGGCTTAACTAGAGGCTTCAACATCCAAAATAATAATAATAACAATAATAATAATACCTTCTCAAATGGTAATCTACAAGCTTAAGTAAGACAACAAATAACTATAAATAAAATTATACTATGGAACATGATAGAAGGAGACCGCAAGAGTAAAATTCCTCTGAAATAAGCAATGACAGTATTTGGAAATCAAGAAGACTTAATTTCTAGTTCCTGCTTCATTTCTTGCAACTTAAGTTAAGTGATACTGTTTTCTTATAGCAAGAATACAAACTCTGAGTTTCAGTATCTTGATCTATAAAATAAAAATAACACTAAAACATTTTAATATTTATTTTTAGCACAGGTAATTATGAGTGAATAGTGATATGAAGATAATTCAGAGATATATTAGAGTTTAATTTTTACACCTTGGTATTATTCATTTTTCTGAGTATATATGCAAACTTCATGTGTTCCCTGCTAAGAAAATGAGGGTGAGTTATGTCCCGGAGTTTCGATCTCAAGAGCGAAAAAAAGATCCTCGCTTCTCTACGAAGATGTTCATGCGTAGTGGCAGAAAATGCAATGTTATTGAGCCTATGCCTTGCTACTATGCTTAGTTACAATAACTGATATCAGTAGCGGAGGATGATATTTTGTAGTTACACACAAGGTGTTTTCTTTCTTCCCTTTATAATATCAGAACATTCTGGATACTCAGTTCCTGAAGAACTGTGGCCTGAAATAAAAGCATGTGTTCTGGGGTTACCAGAAGACTCAGGGAAAAAAAATTAAAACTTGTACTGAGGTAACAAGATGACGGCAGCAGGATGTTAAAAACTTCCTTTGGAAGGGAAAAGTCCTAAGCAGAGAGGTGGTTTTAACATTCATTTCCCCTTTCTCTTTTCCTGATAAGGCTCTGAATTTCCAGAGGGTGCCCCCGAACTAGGCTAAATAATTTGGTGTAGGGCCAAACCCTTTAGCTGCAGTGATTAGTTCAGGAGAGGTCACTCTAGCTTAAGCACTTGCCCTACTTTAAACCACTCCAAGGAAGATTTGAGATTTGCTGATGAAGAGAGAGAAGTTCTCTCTTTCTCTATGAAGGGGAAACCTCTATGATCCCTGGATTTCCAGGGGAGAGCCAGTCACCATGAGGGTGAAGCCAGCTCAAACTGGAGGGCAAAGCTGAGATTCACAGAAAAGCAGAGCCTCTGCTCCATGGTCTTTGGTCATGAGAAAAGATCCCATGATTTTTATACAAAGGTAGCAAAACTGCCACAAAAATTTGAAGCTTCATATTATCAGCAGATTAATTAAATCAGATTATTGATGATTAATTCTAAAAGGTTATTATTGTTATAAGCAAAACCTATTTGTTGGAGAAATATATTAAAATAAAAAATATATACAAATGTGTAGTAGGAGAACAATAAAAATTTGCAGAGGAAGTCAAAAATGACAACAAGGACGACCACGTTCGTTGTAGCGCTTTAGAATCTTTCAGTTCTAAAGATGAAAAAATTCTAGAAGCAATCTTTACAACAACGTGAACACAGCTAACACTACTGAACTGTTAACTTAAAAAGGGTTAAGATGGTAAATTACAGGTTATATTAAACATTACTCTGAAGATTGGGGACAATGGAGATACAGTACCGTTCTTAACGGAGGAGCGGTTTTTCTTTTGGGCAATAAAAACATTTTGGGACTAGACAGAGGTGGCATTTGCACAACATGGTAAATGTGCTAAATACCACTGAATTGTAAAAGTTTAAATATTTAAATTTATATTGTATAAATTTAACCTCAATTAAAAAAATTAAAAAAAAGAAGAAAGAGTGCTATGAAGTTTATGCAAAGCAGTACTAAAATTTACCCATACTTAGAATGTACTGTGTTCCAGCTCAAAGTAACTGTATTTTTTTAAAGATTTTATTTATTTATTTTTAGAGAGGGGAAGGGAGAGAGAGAGAGGGAGAGAAATATCAATGTGTGGCTGCCTCTCACACATCCCCAACTGTGTATCTGGGCTACTACCCAGGCATGTGCCCTGACCGAGAATTAAACCAGTGGCCCTTTGGTTCGTAGGCCAATGCTCAATCCACAGAGCCACACCAGCCAGGGCAGCTCAAAGTAACTGTTTTATGTGTACTAATTATCACAAACTTATGGGGTAGGTGCTGTTATTTTTGGTATTTTCCAGAAATGGAAAAATGGATCAATTTTCCAACACCACACATCTTGCAGGCTATCCCACTGAGGACTGAAGTGAAGGTGTCTACACCAATATGCTGTACGACTTCTTGAGAAAGAGACAGAGTGAAACTGGTCTCCAAAGATGTTTCATTTGCTGAAAAAATACCTATTCCGGGTCTATGTGACTCCTAATTTTAAAATCACATGTTTATGAAGGCAGCGTAAATGAGTCTCTGTTCCTTGCACCCCAATGAGCCTCTGTGAGCTCAAGGGGACAATATGAGCAGGGGACGATGGAATGAGATGGGTCCTTCCTGTCCTGAACAGGAGCCTGGAATAAGGGTCAGATTATCAACAAAGGAAAGATGGTGCTGAGTAAAAGTGTGAGATGTTGGAGAGAAATGAAACTTGAGAAGAACCAGCTGGTCAGAATCAAATCATTTCTGCTTGATGAGGAAGAAGGAGTAATGAATTGAAATAAGATTTCGACTGATCATCAAATTGGTATCTCAACAATTCTAGATGGAACTCTCACCACCTGGAAACTAGATGAAATGAATTTTTCCCTCAGCTGCACATGCAAAAGTAATCATATCACTCATGTAGGAATACCATCGTTCTGTCTACACTAGATGGTAATGCTGACCCACTTATAACTACTCCCTCCCAATCAGAGCAGAAAGTTCCCACCTGAGAAATTATCAATACCTATGTAGCTGAAGAATGCATTAAGTTAATCATTTTCTTTATTCTTTTCCCAAAAAAGGTATGCTCTTCTCTAGCATTTTAGTTCTGTTTAAACTTTTATCTGTTCAATTAATATAATATTTTTATCCCTTTGCACTGTAATTATTTGTTTAGACTCAACCATTTACAATATATCTGATGCTTCAGTTTGCTGTTACAAACTGAACTTTCCTTCTGGTATCATTTTTATGTTTCTTACATGTATAGGCTTTGAATGATAAACATTAATCACCACTAATTAATTAAGTCTTCTGTGTAACTGCACAAGTTTTCAGGAGCTACACTGTTTGATTTTGAAATCTAAATAAAAATCAAACAATTGTAAAATATCTTAATGAATGCTCACTCCCAAAGATAGTTTTAAAATAAAAAATCATATTTAAAATCATATACAATATTATTTGTTGATGTCTTTTGTCTGAGAGCTTTGGTATCAATTTGAAACCTTGAGACTCCATGAAATTTAAAATCTGGTTTCTTCTCATCTTTTCATGAAACCAAAGCTAACGATGCTGTTCTTTAGTGTGCTGTCTAATCTATGTTATTAGAGAGTGGAGATTTTTATGGAAGCTATAATAATCACAGATAAATTGATAATGATTTCAATCAATGTCTGGCTTGTTAATTGTAAAGCTTTCACTATAAAAAGAAATTATTTAACAACTGTACTTAACTACTTGTGAAGTTTTATTAGAAATAGAAATTAATGGTTCCTATGGTATCTAATGCAAGATATAAAACATCATTATGTTTATGGTAAAACTGTGATATGCAGATGCTTATAATCTATAACCAAGTAAAGATTTGGAACTCATGATGTTTCTTTTTTTCCCATGTTTTATATATTTAAGTGATTGTATTAAGAATAATAAAGTAAAAGAAACTTTGTGACTAATAGGTAATATTCAAATATTATCACTTCCAAGAGATAAGAGTTACTGGAAAAACTATATCTCAATTCTACCAGCTCAAACATTTTAGAAACCTCTTCAATATAGGGAATTAAATTAAAATTTATTTTTAAGGATTTTATTTATTCACTTTTAGAGAGGGGAATGGAGGAAGAAAGAGAGGGAAGCATCAGTGCAGTTGCCTCTCACGCACCCCTACTGGGGACATAGCCCACAACCAAGGCAAGTGCCTTGACTGGGAATCGAACCAACAATGCTTTGGCACTCAGTCTACTGAGCCACAGCAGCCAAGGCTAAATTAAAATATTGTATATCTTATAATTACATATAAAGCTTAAAATATGTATGCCCTGGGGAAAAGCAAATCACTGACAATTTTTTTTCCTTTAATGTAATCTCCTGATCTTAGACCCTTTCAAGAAAATAAAGAAGAGTAGGTGAGGAGGAAAGAAACATTTACTGACTGGTTTTTGTTTGCTATACAGTACACTAAGTGCTTAAATATGCATTCTGAATTAATGCTTACAGCCCTATGAAATAAACATTGTTTTTTTCACTTCCAAGATATGACAACTGAAACAAAGAAAGGTTAGTAACCTGCCACAAATATTGAAGCTATTAAATGTGAAGCTTTAATTTGAAAAGCAAGTATATCCAAATTTTTCTACTTGGTGGGCGTTCAATATAAAAGACAAATAGAAGGTGAAGAGTTTTAAAGGACGAGAATAGAACGAATGCTTAAAAACAGCTTCATGAATTTCACAAAGATCTGGTGGTGCAGCTCTATAGATCCCAGAAATCCAACAACCATTTGTTTATTTTTTCACTTCTTTTCTTTCTGTTTTATATGTGGTGCATTTTGCATTTAGAAGCATCCATTAGCAATAAACTAAGAAAAGGTGTGTGCATACACATGTGTGTGATTTTGGTATATGTGGTGGGGTTCAGATAACTAAAATGTTTACCATTGCTCAATTAAGACCAAGAGTTAACTTCAGTCTTTCTTGAGGACTTTGCATTGTGTAACTGGATGAGGTCCAGTAGGTTGGCACAAGCAGATAAAATAGAGCATTTAAGGCCATGGTGAGGATCGTTGACTTAAGTGTAAGGAAACTTCGGGAAGAATGGCCAATAAACATTTTCACTTCTGTGAGAACTTCCCTCATCTACACAAGAAAAGAAAGAAAAGAAGACATGATAAGGAAAAGAGAAAAAGAAAAGGCAAAAAAGAAATTAAAGAAAGAGAGAAAAGAGGAGGACAGCAAATCAAAGCAGAGTTCACTCTCATCCCAAGGCACCGTTATACCACTAGTGGGAAATGGACATGGAGCAGTTTTTTTTTTCCTTCATTCTACTTTATAAGGGGGTTTCTAGCTGAATCTGTTGTTCATGATAATGGATAAAGAGTTTGCTGAGTCAGGAAGTGATTAAATCAATCCATAAAATAATACAAAACAAAGAAGAGATAATATTATCAAGCTTGATTTAGTATTTAAAGACAGATAAAGACTTAAGTTTTGGACAGAATCAGAAAGATTAGTAGGGGGAGGACTTCTGTAATATTTAGGACTTTGGGGAGATTTGCAAAAGTGAGTGAAAGTTAGGATATTTGGCTTAGGGATCCATAATACAATTTCTTTTGCCACTTATTTGAGAAATTGTAGTAAAGATATACACTGCTTTTCAGTGTTTTGTAGACTTCAAATTGGTGACTTTTGAATATAACTTTCTGCAGAAAGGGGCCTCAGGACAGCTCACTACTACTATAGTAGTAGTATATAGGTGTTCTTTTAGAATTAGTTATGTGTTTCCACCGATAATGAATTTCTTGGCAATAGGTGCCAGATGTTGTGGTGCCTATTTTCTCAATCCTTTCTCTTCTGTATTCTACGTGACACAATTTTCTCTTGCAGGCTCAGGTATATCTGTGTGTAGACCCAACTATGACCTTATTCAAAAAGAATTTAACAAACTGCCAAAGGTTTCTTATTACCATGTGAGAGAAAGGCACTCAGGCATGCAATCTGTTCTTTATCTAGACTTGCAGTTGCTTATGTAGCTCATTATGTCTTCCTCCTTGTGCAGCTAATGACCTGATGTCAAGGTATTCTTCTAAGGAACTAACTAGTGAAACTGTTAGATCCTAGTAGGTGTGAAACCATAAACTAGAAAACATGCATACAATAGCTACCCAAAAGTATTTTTTGCAAGTACTATACAAGATTTTAATTAAAACTCATTGAATGTATAGAGTAAGTGACTTCTAGAGCATCTGTTCTATTCTTTAATTCCAAGCTCTCAATTCTTAAAGAAATATATATTACATTAATAATAAAACCATTCTTATTTCAAGACTGCAGTTAAATTATTGGTTGATATAGTTTATTTTTTGACAACCGCACTAGTTGTTCATCTCTTTTATGGTTGGGTTCTGTGAATAGCTTTATAAAAGTATTCCCCTGGATCTGAGAGTCTTCGAACTTTAATTTTGCTATTTAGTGTGAGCTCCCTCTCTCAGTTTAAAAGGGTAAAATAACAATATTTTTCACCTAAGAAGAGAAAATGGTTTCACTCTAAATACCTAGAGAATTCTTCTTTCCAAGCTGAGACAGCCACCTTGTGCCTATAATCTGTCATCCTCACTTATCATATGGTGACTGCTTTCCCCTCTGTGCTTCCTAATCTCCATATAAGACACATACATCATGGGATGGATCCCATACAGCAGCAGACACATTCTGTATATGTGTGGTAACTCAATGGTAGCAAAGAGGGATCTAGAATGGTTCATTCTTCCTCACACATCCAAAGAGAAATAAATAAACTTTTTCAGGGGCTTCCCTGAAACCACTCATCTCTGACTACACATAATGTGACCATTTGCTTCACTGCTGTGGCAGCTATACCACTACAGGATGGGGAAGCAAGTCTTTTATCAATGTTTAAAAATGTGCTCTTAAACAGCTGTTCCTGATGTACCAACAGCCAGCCAAGAATACAACGACCAAAATACCCCAAATACCCTAACTCCTTACCTTTGTATAGCACTTTATGCCATTCAAAACATATTCTCATCACTCCTCTCCTTAAGGCCAAAATGCCCCTGAGATATAGGGGGAAAATGTTTAAGAAAATGAGTGGCTTCTCCATTATGAACGAGATTTGCCTCACAACACTGTGCTTGTAGTTCATGATACTGTACTATACACTTAAAGTTGATTAAAAATATATCTTATGTGATATATATATTTTAACAACATATTTTTTAAAGAGCGAGTGACTGTTCCAAAACCATGTATAGTGATAAAAGTAGAATCTAGTACCCTACTTTCTCGAAAGATGTTCCCTCCTTCCTCATTCCATCCTTTCTCTCTCTCTCTCTGCCTTCTTTCCTCCCTCCCTCTCTTCCTTTCTTTCCCTCTCTCTTTCTTCTCTTTCTTCCCCTTTCTTCTTATTTTATTCCTTTTTCTTTCCTTCTTTCCCTCTTTTTTCCCTTTTCTTCCTTTCTTCCTTCTTTCTTCCCTTTATTCCTTTCCTCCAGCTGTATCATTGTGTTGGCAATATTTCTTCTAGTTTTTTATTTCTAGAATCTACATCAATGTCTATAAATGGAAGATTTATTACAAAGACACACTTCTTTAAGGAATATAACAAAAAATTAATTATATTTAATAAAATAATATTTTATAATGTTTATCAAGTGTCAATCACTTCTTAATTTTTCTTAATTAACAATTCTATGCAACTAAGTACATGTCATTCACATTTTTTTTTTCGTCGTTGGTTGTTTATTTACGGATTGAATTAAAGGCCCCTTCCAGATGTACACCCCACGAGGGCGGGAACTTCACCACCACCTTTCACTGCACACAATGAGATCACTGGGTCAAGGAACCAACTGCCGAGCACTGAAGTCACGGCCAGGAGCCCATGGTGGGAGCTCTAGCAGGGAGGGTCACGTAACCCGCGCTTCCCGCCGCCCTCAATCTTCCCTGTTCTCTCCCCATTCCCCTCCGCCCAGGCCGAGCAACGCCGGGCAGCTCTCACTAGAGGTCTTACCAATCCACAAGGAAAGTCATATTTGGGTAGGCCAGGGGAGAGGCGTGTATCGCAGGAAAAGAAGCCTCGCAGCAGCGTCATGCCTGGCTCTCCTCCGGGCCTCCCAGTCTCAGGCGATTGCCCCGCCTTCCCAGCCGGGAGTATACCCTCGAGATTGCGAGTGGGAGGTGCAGTGGAGC
Organism: Micronycteris hirsuta; assembly: GCA_004026765.1. Lineage (NCBI taxonomy): Eukaryota > Metazoa > Chordata > Mammalia > Chiroptera > Phyllostomidae > Micronycteris > Micronycteris hirsuta. Next base: position 35,261 of record PVJI01003252.1, read on the forward strand.
AAAAGAGGGGCAATCCATGTCATTCACATTTTACACACAAGGACACTTAGGACATTTAAGTAACTGGTCCAAGGTCATAAAACTGCACAATTTGGGCAGCTTAACTCCAGTCTGAGCTTATAACTGCTACTTTATATATTAAATTTATTATTCTTCTCATCATTGTAATAATACATGCACTCTATAGAAAACACACACAATAACGAAGAAATATAAAATACTGATCTTTATTCCCACAACAGACCTCCATTTCATTACCGCAGGTACAGACTATGATCTTTCTTGTGTGTTCTTCCAAGAATTTTTCAGGTAACAACACATACAATCACAAATAAACACACATGTAAGATATCTTAAAAGCAATTTATTTACTGATTTTAGAGAAAGAAGAAAAAAGAGAGGGCAAGAGACAGAAATGCCTATTTTTTGTTTCACTTATTTATGCATTCATTGGTTGATTCTTGCATGTGCCCTGACTGGGGAAGGAGCCCACAACCTTGGCGTATTGGGGAGAACTCTAACCAACTGATCTACCTGGCCAGGGCAACAAACATACAAGATTCAATGAAAAATGTATGCTGGGTAAAGCTAAATCCTTGTTTTATATGTGAGCATGCTATGCATACTTTTATGCATTCTATTTTAAATTCCATATGTTCTGGGGATCTCAGAGGCTTCTTCTTTAATCTCCTAATGGATATTTACAGTGTTTAAAAAGTTTTGTCTCTTTGTGTATATTTACAAATTTATGCAGAATAATTACTAAAGTTGAATTCCTGGATGAAAGAGCATTTGTGTGTTTAAACATCCTTTAGTACATTTATTCCCACTTTCTGCCCTCTGACCAACACTGTGTGTTATTAAAATTCTTCACACAAAGCACCTAAAAGTTCTTAAACTGTATCACAAAGCTTTTAAATGTATAACTGCAAAAGTAAGAAAGTGTCCAGTGGGAAAGTTCCTTCACACAAAGACAGCCTCCAAGTAGGCCCGCAGACAAGCTGTCCCAGGGCTCAGGGAGCAGAAAGGCTCACAGAACAAATTGAATGATTCGAGTCCATTCAAAGTATGTAGCACAAAAGAAAAGAAGGAGAAAGAGATGGGCGAGTTAACAGACTTCAGAACAGATATAATTAAATTGAAAGCACATTACCTGATTCTTGTACTTTGCAATGTCCGTCTGGACTCTGTTACATCAGCCTTCCCTCTGATTCTAGGGACACAAAGACAAAGACGGAGGTTTGAGTGTCTCTTGGACAGAAGACTCGTGGGGCCGCGGTGGGAGTCATCGAATGCTGTCTGAATTAAGATTCTAAGAATGTTGACTGTCTCATGTATAGTTCTTGTGTCACGAACATTTAACACCCCAGGTGCCTCATGTATATGTGGTGCCTTCTGAATATTAGGTAGGTATTCTTCCATCTCTTACTATAATCACACTTACATGATCTACTTTATCTTTCTGATATGCAATAGTTTTCAAACTTACCTGTGCTTAACTGAAGAGTTATCCCATTCACTTTCTTTCATAGCAAAATTGAGTATTCTCAAATACGTAAAATGCACTTTACTGTACGAAAAATCCCCTGGGAACTAAATGCAGAGATGCTGAAAAACCAAAAAAGCAGTGGATTAATGAAATTATTTTCATATGGTACTGGAGATGGTACAAGTTGGAAGACTTCCCTAGAAAAGAATTTGGCAGCAGTTATTCAAGTTTTAAAACATGCATATCATTTGATATTTTTATATTCTAAAATTTTAATTTATGTAATGATCCATAAAAATGTATATATAATAAATGCAATGGCATTATTTATTACAACAAAATTGCAAAATCATAATGTGTAAGTACATGACATTATTGCAAAAACATTATACCTATAAAAGAAAACAACAAAATATAAGATGTTTATGTGAAAAATATTGGCAAATTGATAGTTAATATTGTATAAAATATAATTTTACTTTGTGGAACTTTTAAAAATGTATAAAAATGAAACAAGAAATAATACCCATGCTAAATACACATATCTATAAAATCAGTAACATATATTAGTTAGATAAGTAATTTAAAAACTTAAAATGTCCTACTATTCCCATTGAAGAAAAACAATATGTAAAATATACCATGAAATACTAAGCATTTCATGGCAAAAAAAAAGATGCAGAAGTTATCTCACAAGACTGAGTTCTGTGTGTCTCTATTTATCTTGAAGGAGTAGTACCAAAGTTGCATACTTTCCCTATGTATTATTTCTATCTTTCCCTCCAACTTCATTAGAAATTTAAAACTTCCAAGTTGTACAGTTAATTCTTAAAATAAGGCAATGAAATAATGAAAGAGTACACTAGAGGGAGTAAAAGGTCTTACCAGAAGTCAAGTTGGACGAGGCACTGAAGTGAATGTGATGCTGAGAAACGGTGATGAAAATGCGGCCTGTAATTCTGGCCTTGGCCGAGGCAGTGGGTCTGTTAAAACACGGGTCGTGAAAAAACGAGAGGAAGGAAGAAAGAGAGAAAGAAAGAAGACATTTTTGTTCATGATATTAAATATATGTCTACTCAAAAACATGTCATTTAAACTAAAGAAACCATTTATTTGTATAAATTTACTTTTTGTAATGAAGTAGGATATAGCTATATAAAATGGTGCGAGAAAATCAATTTATTTCTCTTTTTTACCTAAAATTTAACTGAAATAATTTAACAAAAACATTTTAAGATGTTGTAGAAATTAAAATTGAACTGCATTTGGTGTATTTTTGACTACTATAAATTTGAAACTTTACAGAAAATCGTAGCATGTATAACTTTCATGAACTGATCAAATATGTTCAAAAAAGGAATTCATATATATTTCCTTGTCCCATCTCTCTCTAAATTTAGTAATAAAAACAGTGTGTTAAAAATAATGTTGTCTACCTGGCTGGATAGCTCAGTGGATTGAACCCCAGCCTGCAAACCAAAAGGCTGGTAGTTTGATTCCCAGTTGGGGGACATGCCTGGGTGGCTGGCCAGGTCCCTGGTAGGGGGACACGCAAGAGGCAACCACAAATTGATGTTTCTCACCTTCTTTTCCTCCCTCCCTTCCCCTCTGTCTAAATGTAAATAAATAAAATCTTAAAAAAATAATGTTATCTAAAATGTTATTTTGTGTTTTTAACTTACTTTTAATTTTTTATAGGACATATTAATTCCATGTAGTATCATGGAAGTATATAGAGGAAACCAGATTTTTTGTACATAGGTTTTTGATGCCTATTGGCAAACAGGAATGTAGGGTTGAATGAATGGGTGTCTCCCAGCAGGGTACAGGAAATGCCAACCTCACTATACTGCTTTGACACTGAACACTCACCAGTATGAAAGGCCAAAGCGCATCTTTTCAGTATTTTTATTTTAACTTTTTTGGTTACTAGGAACTTATATAGTTTTGTATCTGTTAATTGCTTATTAACATTTTTCTTCTTTTTGTCCTTGACTCATTAAACGGAGTTGCTGCTGTTTTCATTTTCCCTTTGTATGTATGTATCGAAGGTTGATTTTTCCATACAAATATTTTTAAAAAATCTTTATATACTTACATCCACACTAGGTATAAAACAGCAGGGTGGCAACATTAGTATTGAAGACATCACATTTATCACCTTAAAGTAAAAGAATTATGCTCTAGAAGTCCACAAATTTCATTTATTTCATACCACAAATTAAGTATTTAATTTTTATTTCATTCCTACTCATCTTTAACTGTATTTCTTTTGCAGCTCAGACTTTTATACTTTAATACTTATAATGTGTGAGAAAGAGTACTTTCTGATTAGCTCCTATGCAAAGGCAGACCTATAATGTCTTTTATTATATTTTCCAATATTTCTAAGAATATAGTAAATGTTAAATTACAATAACACTATGAAGTTACATTGTGTGGTGTTTTGACAACTGAAGGATGTTACACGGTTACCTGCTGTGCGTGCGCACATTTGCTTTCATGAAGCCTGTCATCTCAGTCACGGTCCCGCCCTCACTACAAGCGCGCAGGCGTGGGAAATACCAGTCAGAGAGTGTTGTCCAGCTTTCCTCTGCGTCCTCTGCATCCACGTTCATACTCCCTACAAAGATAAAACTTCTAAATGGATTAGAATGGTTATTTCAGAAGAAATTTTATCTTTTTTCTTCAATATTCTTTATTTGTTATGAAAACTTACAATAAGGAATTATGATGAAAATTCAGCAACCCCCGCATCATCTGCCATTCAGAAATCATTTCTTTATTATATATCTTTGGGAAGATTTGTATAGATGACTAATCTAATCTACTGTTATTTATTTTTGTAAATATTTACTACAGAGAATGACATTTTTATGATCTTGATTTCAAATTGTGAGTTAAGCCTTATTTCAATTTGGTAATCTGATATGAACTTGCCAATATAACTTTCTTAAATTTAATGGAAACAATATTCTAATAATTAATAATGCTTTGCATTAGAAGAGTAACCTCGGTGCCTAATGACTCCACTCAGTTTCTTATTCTTCTGTAAACATTTCCATCATTCTCTAGCTAAACAGGCTTCTTTTGCCTTTGTCATTCCCTGTAGTATTAGTGGTTCTTTCCTACAAAGCACTTGGCTCTTAACACGTAAAATACTTCTAGTTCAACATGCTGTTTTATACCTATTGTGGATATACACGTATAAATTTTTAGTAAATATTTACTTAAATCTCTGATACACGTATTTTTGTCCATAATAATATTGTGAAGCCCACAATGTTGGAGGATATTAACATAGTCTAAGAACATGGAAAGTACTGAAAAGCATTTATTTAACAGGATAAATTTTCAGAATTATTTAAGTAGACAATAGTACCTTGTATAAGGCAGATACCAAAATTTTAAGTTGTCCCTAACAACTAGCCCTGTAGTGGGAAATGCCTGTCTTGTACAGCAGTGCTTGATATTGAAATGCCCCACTCTTTTCTCTCCATTTGTTACCGTTACTTGGGGGGATTTTCAGTGTGGATTGTACCTTTTTGAATATTTGAGTGAATCTTAGTGAACAGAGATAATTGGCACTGTATTTATAGGAACATTAGAAGTTAGCATGTAAATACAGGGTGAGGCAAATATAGGCTTACATTTCTGAGTATGCAAAACAGAATTTATTCTTGTATTATTATTTATTAATTATTGTGTTATTTTCCATATGAAAGACCTTACAATGTAAATGTAACATTCTTCTAATGTAATGCTTAATTGCTTCATTTTTTAACTCACCTAGAAGTAACTTTTTCAAAGATAATGAGTTTCTTTTATTTTAATAGCAAATTTATTTATTTTTTGTGATGAAACAGATGTTTACTTTTTATTTTTAAGTATTTTTTACTGATCGTACTATTACAGTTGTCCCAATTTTTTCTCCCTTTTATCCCCCTCCAACCTGCGCCTCCGCACCGTCCAGCATTCTCACCCCTCCTTAGTTTATGTCCGTGGGTCTTACTTATAAGTTCTTTGGCTTCTCCATTTCCTATACTGTTCTTAACCTCCCTCTGTCTATTTTGTACCTACCATTTATGCTTCTTATTCCCTGTACCTCTTTCCACCACTCTCCCCTCCCCCTCCTCACTGGTAACCCTCCATGTTATCTCCATTTCTGTGATTCTGTTCCTCTTCTAGTTGTTTATTTAAAAGCAACTTTCTGATAAAAATTTGGTCTCATACAGGTTTTCCTATTGGGAAAATAATCCATCGAGTAGTTAAAAGTTATTACATACTCATATTCTAGATTACCACATTGTCATGCTGGTGTGTCTCTTTCTCATGATTTGGTTAACATGAACAAAATTACCATGAACTCTGAACCTTACCAGGCAAAGCAATAAAGCTGCAATAATATTTACGAATTATGAGTAAATGCTGATACAGACCATGCCTGGGGAAGTATCACCTAAAAGCAAACCCAAACAAAACCAAAAAAGTCATAGATCTCTCTCCCATTTGGTGATTTTCAACAGCATCTGGGATAAAACATGACCATTTCCACATCCAGTGGCTTTGTAACTTTTAATACAACAATGACATTTCTGTTTACTGAAATACCGAGCTGTTTAAGACATGAAAGCTAAGAGAATTAATATGACTTATTGATATTCTCCCCTTTTAAAACAAGAGTAATCCCTGCATGCTCTGAATTTTATTTAAATTTTACTTTTTCATCTGTGTGCTGATTTTCCCTCAGGTCGTAGTAATTTGACAGCCAGGTGTGCTTGTGTGCATGTGTATGTTACAGGAAGAGAGAGAGAATTTGTAAGTGTGGTTTATTTTTTAAACTCTTCCCAGTAAAATCAGTAAGATTTTGCTTTTTTTCTCCCTCACATTTGACAGATATAAACATGAAGATAAGGATCATGACAGGCTGTTGAATAGTTTATCTGTTTGTAGTTTAGCTTCAAATGTATGACTCTAAAATTCAGAATAGATACATCACTTGGTGTAGTTCAGATAATTGATTCATAAGTCAGCTACATCAGGCAGGTTTTGATGGTATCTTTATAAATAGGCTGGAGCTTTCAAATGCCTGATGGTATCTCTCCTGCTGACATGAAAGGCATTTAGAGGTTGGAATATGCTACCAGTACAACTTCTATTCCAGATACAGTTCATGAGGCCTATTAACTTCCTATAGTACAAGTAACAAACGTCACGAAAATGTAATATATTGAATGATAACAGAAGAAATGCATTTACAACTGGGTTTTAAAGAAGCAATGCAAGATAAAGGCTTTTATATTAGATATTTACAAATGAAAACACAAGCAAATTTAATATGTTTAAGACAAAGATAAAAATAATAATAAAATAAAAGGATGGAAAAGTCCAGAGGCAGATCCACAGTTGCACACTTCTCAAATGGGTTCTCATCCGTTTGTGAGTTGGACTGAACCCTGCCTTTGCAACATGCATTCACTCAATCTGTCTTAATCATTCCACAGGCATGCACACACATAGTTTATGGGAAAATGGGCTAAAGAATTAGGAGTTTACATAGTAAGATATTAATCAAATTATTAATGTACAAGATTCTAGGTTGGAAGTAGTGTATTAAACAACTTTATTTGATAATTCTAAGCAAGACCCCTGTACACTGTGAACTTCTTTATATTTTTCTACAACCACTGAGGCCACGCATTCTGTATCACACACTATGCCATCATTTCCCCCTGCCTGCCAGGTCAGTCTCACTAAGGAAGATCGTTATTTCACTAAGCTTGAAACACTTCTTTCCAGGTGTGATGCCCCCACTCCATTCTATACCACAAAAATATGCACCCAAGCCCTGTGATCCTAGATGATATCGATATCCATTAGAAGGAAATCAGAGGATGTCGCCCCAACATATGCCACTTTGGCATATTCGTTTCGGATTTAAGGCACTTTAGAAACAGCAGGTGGGCCCTGGCTGGTGTAGCTCAGTGGATTGAGCGCGGGCTGGGAACCAGAGGGTCCCGGTTCAATTCCCAGTCAGGGCACATGCCTGGGTTGCGGGCCAGGTCCCCGGTGAGGACCATGTGAGAGGCAACCATGCATTGCTGTTTCTCTCCCTCTCTGTCTCCCTCCCTTCCCCTCTCTCTAAAAATAAATAAATAAAATCTTTAAAAAAAAAAAAAAAAAAGAAAGAAACAGCAGGTGGAAGGACACTCTGACACTTTTCATCCAAAAATAGTTCTCAGGAACCCACGACAGGAAACCCACGGGGGGAAAACCCTTCAAGATTCCCAAGTGCGGCAAGAGTCACTTCCATAAGGAGAAACTCGTGGGGCAGGACGCCCTGAACTCTTGGAAGCGCTGGGCAAGGTCCGCAGATCTTCCACTGCAGGGTGAGGCTGCGGGTGCACGTTGTGCTTCACACCGGGGCGATGTCCGACCAATTCTTCCTGCTCCCAGTAGCTCATTAAGAAGAAGAGCCCCAGAATCAAGTTGCATGGAACCCCCAGGCCCCACGCCTGTCCCACCGGTGCCAAGTGCTTCCGTCCAGAATAAAACTGCAACTGCACGAGGCTTTCAAGTCCTGCGGAAAGAAGCTGTTCGTGTGCGAGGAGTGAGGGTACCTCGCCTTGAGCCCAAATGGCCGTCAGATGAACCCCGCAAGAAACACGGAACAAGAGGCCATAAGTCTATGAGCCACACCTTTACCCAAAAGGCCGATCTCAACATGCACCTGAGCATGCACACAGTAGGAGAGCCCTACAAGTGTCACCTCTGTGGCAAGACCCCCGTACCCCACCATCAAGCTGCTCTTATTTCTGCCAGATACGTGGAAAAACCTTCACAGTGACGGAGTGGTCGTGTGTGCACAGCAGATGCTGCAAAGGATGAGAAAGTTCGAGTGCACAGAGGGCGACTAAGACTTCACCCCTCAGGCCCATCTCAGGAAGTACCTGGAGCGCCACGATCTTGTGGAGAACTAAACCTACTGCCGCGCCAGCTTTGGAACCAGGTCGCTGAGAACGTGAAAGTGGTGGTGGTTGTGGCGCTCCAGAGGCCTGCCGGGCTAGAGGTGGGCTGAGCCAAGGTCATCGTGAAGTCCCTGGCACAGGATGGCCTGGCCTCAAGTTTCCTGGACAGAGATAGTATGCACAGGGAAGCGTCAGGAGCTCAGGCCTCTGGCAGCCCTTGGTGGTTGTCCAGGCTGCCAAACCTGAGCCCTCTGACAGGTAGACCCTGCCCACCACAGCCCACTTGGTCCCAGGCCCCACTAAACAATTTTTTTTCTTGAATGCTTCACGCCTGATTTCTTTCACCTCTTTGCTCAAAAGATCTTTTCAGAAAGTCCATACCGAACTCCACTTAAAATAGTTACCTCTCTTTGTCCCAAGCCTGCGGCATGCACGTATTTCTTGGCTCATTTATTTTTTTTGTAGTCTTTATGCACTCAAAAATTATCTAAAATCCTGTAAAATTAACATTTTTATCATTGTCTCTTCCCCCCAAAATAAAAGTTTTATGAAGTTGTGAAGTTTTATAAGTGTTTGCCACTCTAGCCCCAAAGCTTAGCCCAAAGCCTACCCCATAAGACATAGTTGATAAACATAGACTGTTGTGTTAACTTATTAAAAGAATATGTGTTTTGTGTTTGTAAGAGCAAAGATGAGAATGAAAGAAACACAAACTAGCAATACTGAATACTTTGGGAATGGTAATTTGAGAATGCTATAAGAGAACTATGAGCATTTTTGTTCTTCATACTTTCACATTATTTTTAAAGGTTTTTACTTATTAATAGCATCTACTTCTATGATAAAAGAATATTATGATAAAACATTAAAAAATAATAGCACAGTGCCTGCTATATAATGTGCATTCAAATATTTTATTCAATAAATAGATTATGGGCTTCAATTATGTGCCAGACGCTGTGGTAAGGCCCTGGGAAGATTTTGGTGAACAAGAATCCCAAGACTCCACTTTCTTTGAGCTTGAAGTAGTGTAATATGGGTGTACTCATTCCACAAATACTACATGTTCATTCTATTGTATATAATAATTGCATGTTCTTTCCATTGTTCATAAAGTTACATTTATGTTTATGAAAAACTGGCAAGCTGATTTCCAGATTGCTTGGAAGGGACACCAGGGAGATTTCCAGGATGATGGAAATGTTAGATGTCATGATTTGACAGTACTTACACAGGTGAATACATTTTTAAAATATTCATTGAACTATGTACTTAAAATATGTGTATTTTATTTTGTGTAAATTACAATAATCAAAAATGCAAAAATATGTATCCCTTCTTTCTAAATTTAAATAGAATGTACACTTGTACAAAATTGATGAAAGGAAATCAGAAATCAATAAATGTGATTGATAATATTTGGGATTTTATTTAGATTTCAAAAATAAAGATCTATAAGATCTTAATAATGAAAGTAAGCTGCGCAGAGATTTTTATTATTCCCTTAAAATTTTAACTATGCAAATCAGCCCAATAAAATCTTTCAATATTTGTAATTCTGAAATAATCTTTAATTGTCCTTTGATTAGAAAAGTAATTAATGTTCATTTACAGAAAATTTGTAAAGCACAGATTGAAAATCCTTTGGCATAATCATTTGGCATACTAGTTTGCAATAATTTTTCTACATACATAGATGAAGTCATACTTACCTATCCTTTTGTATTTTGCTTTTATATTTATTATCAAAACATAGGCATCTCCCAAATAAATTAAAAACCATTCATAGAAATTATTTTAAATGTGGGTGTATTATTCTGCAGTATTGAGGAAGTATTGTGTGCTGGGGAGAGCAGTTTAGAGCCAGCTCATTTACTGGTGAATCCCAGCTCAGGCAATAACTGGCCTCTCATTTAGGTGATTTTTTTTATCTATGTTGAGTTATGTAAATGCAATAACTATGTAAGCTATGTAAAATGAGGTAATATCTTCTTTGCAGGGCACTTTTATATGTTTATATAAGATATACTTAAACTACCTAGCTCTGTGCTTCATACCTAGCAATATGAGCTCTGTCCAGAAAAATTCCAGCCATTGTTACTATAATGAGAATGGTTTGTGCCACATCGGTGTAACCTGGTAGCCAAGGAGAGTGGACTGCGCACATGCGAACAATGATGACTTCACAGTACTAGTTGGGGCAGGGGTAGACACCATTGAGTGAGCATGTGTACTGTGTCTCCATTGCATTCAAAATGACTGAATCAGTAGACCAATGAATCTGCATCAAATTTTGCATTAAGCTTGAACATTGTCCTGTGGAAACTATTTGGATTATTCAGAAGGTCGTAACTACAGACAAATGGTGATTGGCAGCTTCATCACAATAATGTGCCCACTCATGCATCACATCTTGTGCAGAGTTTTTTGGTGAAACATCAGAACATCCAGGTGACTCAGCTTCCTTTCAGCCCAGACTTGGTGCCCTGTGACTTTTGGCTTTTCCCAAAATTAAATTCACCTTTGAAAGGGAAGAAATTTCAGACTGTTGATGAGATTCAGGAAAATACGACAGGGCAGCTGATGGCAGCTGGAGAACTGTGCGAGGTCCCAAGGTGCCTACTTTGAAGGAGACTGAGATAGCATGGTCTTATGTGCAGTGTTTCTCCTATCATGTGTCTTCTTCAATAAATGTCTCTATTTTTCATATTGCGTGGCTGGATACCTTCTGGACAGGCCTTGAATATTCACAGTGATTATATAGTCCACATACCATAATTACTTTAACTGTATTTTTAGACAATAATATTGTTTACATTTTTCTCTGCTATAACAAAGCCTACTTTAAATACCACATTTTCCTGAGAAGACAGAGTCCAGGTTTCTGGAAGTCAGTTTGAGTCACCAGTGATAAATGATATCACAATATTATTCTATTCATATAATCAGAGACATCACTATTTTATTCATATTATAGCCTTCTATTCCTAAATTCTTAATTTTGATTAATCTTTATTGGAATTGAACCTTTGATAGTCCTTTAGTAACACTAATTGAATATATTTTGAGAGCACTTGTGTATCTGAAAATATTTAATCTTCACATTTCATACAATTTATTTATCTTTATAATTAGAGTTTTACAAATGTTTCACTCATAACTCTTTAGACTTTTCAATTTTCTTAACTAATTTATCATATAGTCACAAAGAAATTGAAGCTATGCTGGATTTTGCCCATTGATTGTATCATGCTTTTTCTTTCTGGAAGACCTGAATATGCTTTGTTTATTTTTTTCCCAACACACCAAATCATATTTGAGATGTGGAATTCTATATCTTTGCACAACCAGAATAGGGATTGTTGCTTCAACTATGGATTCCTGAGTTTATGTTCTAGGAATATGTGTCATTATTATTTTAGGTTAGAATCTAATTTTTATACTTAGAATATTTATATTAAGATATGCTTTTAATATATTATTTATTTCTTTATCCTTTGTGTTGTTAAAAATCTCTTGCTTTAGATCAGTTTCATTTATTTTCTGTAATGCCAATCCAACTCTTCATTGTCTTAAATGAAGATTTTAAAAGTCTATTCTAGATTTTCTATTTTATTTTTCATTTTAAAAATTATTTTTAGACATATGCTATCACCTGTCAGATTAATACTGCTATGTTCTTTTTTGGGGCAATATTTTTAAAAATCTATTATTATTATTATTAATGCATATGTTGGTGGTGGCATTATTATCTGTTTAGTTTTATGGTTTCCGATCCCTATAAAAGGAAAGATATCATATGGTCAGTTTTTTCCAACATAAGTGCACCTATTTTATCCTCATCTTCATCACTCTCTTAATCAGTGTGTTGAAGGAGAATACTGTAGCCCTCTCAGATCTCACGCTGGAAGTCTGGCCATCATGCCTGTCTCAGCATAATGCCCATGCAGAGCTGGAGTTGATTTAGTCTTCGCTTTACTGTGGTGGGAAGCGGTTCCCAAACTTGCCATCCTCTCATCACAGAGAAGATACTTAATAAGTAACACAACAAAAATTAGTTTTAAAAAAACTCTACCCATGAAAAACTCTAAACCACAGTTCTTTGACACCCTGCCCCAACATTTTCAACAACAAAATCTCTGCTTCATCTGCATGTTCGCTTTTACCCATGAGTACTAGAGAGGCTAAGAAACAGTTTGACACTACCGCCTTATTTATTCTCTCACTGTGAGTGTTTAAAGAAAGATAAAAGATGGTGGTACTGAGTCCTGAGTGATGGGAAAGAAGGGCTCTTGCTATTTCGTAAACTTGTTCTCATGGAGGGGAAGGAGAGATGGACAGAGTTCTGGCTGTGCAACGCGCGTGTGCAAGCCAGGGGTGACGAACAGGGTGTACAGGATGGGCAAAAGTAGGTCCACAGTTGTTTGTAATGGGAAATAATGCAATAATTAATAAATACTTATACAAGAATTAGCTCTGTGTTTCACTTACTCACAACTATAAACCTACTTTTGCTGCACCCTGTATATTGTAGCTACCCAGCAACAGGCAAACTGTGTGTTTTCATTCCAGAACAGAGCACAGATATAAGGTATGATTTTATCTGTCATTTCAAGTCCTAATTCAGTTAGAAACGGAGTTTCTGTTCCATGACTCCTGTTATATGATGTTTCAGTGGTCTTATAAACTGTAATTATTCAAATTAAAAGATAGAATTTTGCCCTGGCTGGTGTAGCTCAGTGGATTGAGCGCTGGCTGGGAGCCAGTTCAATTCCCAGTCAGGGCGCATGCCTGGGTTGCGGGCCAGGTCCCCAGTGAGGGCCATGTGAGAGGCAACCGTGTATGTTTCTCTCCCTCTCTTTCTCCCTCCCTTCCATTCTGTCTAAAAATAAATAAATAAAATCTTTAAAAATAGAATTTTAATAGAAAATTGTAAAATGTCAGATTCAGTCCTTGGAACTGTTCGTGTCTCAATTAACTCACACGATTAAAAACATGTGTGCCAATATCTGTAAAACCTTAAAGTTCTTTAATAGATATCACTCACTGGTATACATATAAACAGTAGTTTATCTATATACAAATATATATTAACACACATATATGTGTGTTAGTCTACAAATATGTTTAGCTACTAAAAGATGTTATTAAAAATAATAAAATGATCAAACCACTTTTGAACAAATTTTGCTCAAAACCTCTTCTGTTGTGGAGATAATAATGTGAGTAATAGAATTCTTTTACTTTAGGCCTCAAAATCTGATAAAAGTCAACCAACATGTTATTTTTTATTATTGTTGATTGAATAAATTAAACATTCTACCTCCAGCTCAGACCAAGAATTTTAACCCTGGATGTGCTTATATGTAAAAATACACCCAAATTTTGAAAACCTAAATAATTTATTACCAGGAAAGTAACTTTAGAGCTGGAAAATTATCAGTCTATAATTTAATGTATGTTTTGCAATGTTTCAATGTATCTAGCTATTAAATATTCATTTTTGCACCTTTAAAATGATGTAAAAATTACAGAGATAACTCATGGTAATACTTTTATATAATGGCAAGCAATTCCATCTCTTATTCTTCTCCAATTTTATCTTTTTTTCTGAACTCTTTATGCCTTAGTTGTTCCAGGATTATTAAAATCTTCAAATCCCACATTGAAACTGACACTTCATAGTCTGCTAATTCCCTCCTTAGAAGAACTTATATTTCTATTATTATAAATAAATATCTCCATCCAAAAGAAGAAGAATAATCTGTTTGGTGGTTTATAGATTTGAAAATTATGATGAACTTCTTCTTTGCTTTGAAAATAATATGTTGTCACTGTAGACTATATTTTCAATTTATAGTATCTTTTTCTTCTTTGGGAATTTAAAATACTTTAAATAATTTGGGCTTTGCCTGATTCTCTTAGAATTGTAGAGTATGACTGATAACTGCCTTTAGAATTCCTAATAGCTAAATTACAATTATTATGCAAAGTCCTACAATAGACAGTTATATGGATTGTTAAATGACTTTGCCTTTTTTGCAAACTATAATCATTTTCCTTTATTAGCTGAAGGATTTCATAATTTAAGGAAGATGAGAAACCTATAAGTCACGCTTTCAAATAAGGAACATGGATATTGCAAACATTAAATTCCCCCATAAAAATGTTAAGGCATCATTAAACTAGGTTCAGATTAATACAATTCAGTCAACTCTAGACAGATATCTCCCATAATAAGCTGAAACAATACCTAGTGATCTAAGATGTAAAATATTTTACTACAGCCAATTTATAAACCTATAAAAACATACAGGTATCATTCAACCTCTTTATTAATAGTGCATACCTTGTATTAAATCAAAACCATGTCAAAGGCCCCTCCTCTTTGGCATTCCCTTCCTCAGCTGTTGGCCCTCATTATGTGTTATCTCACTGAAGCTCATCCAAAGTGAATGACAGCATCTTTTTTAACTAGAAGCAGCACAGGCAATCCCCAGACTAGTGAGTGATACCGCTTAACTATCTCTGAGATTTATAGACACATTTGCTATCCTCAGCCTCCATCATTCTGTAGCCTGATGTTGATATATTTGTTTCTCTGTAAGTAGATGTGTTTTTCTTTTTCACTGTAGAAAACTGCAATTTATTATTTTTAGGTTTGCAAGTAGCTCTACATGTGAATCGTATTCACGAGAACACGAATATCGGGACAACTTCATCTTGTAGACCGTTTTGAATCCTTTCAGAAGAATCCTTTTCTCACCCTAAGAAAGTCAAGCACTTCGTATTGGCTGAGTTACTGAAAGTTTTAATGAATTATCTGTTCTGGTTGCCACACAACAACCCCAAAACACAACAGTTGAAAATCCCAAAACAACAATGATATTTATTACATTCTTAAATCTGCATATGGGGAGAAATTGTGTGGGGACAATTCATCCCTGCTTGGCCTGGTATCACCTGGGTATTCCAAGGTTAGAGACCGGAGTTGCATGAATAATTGCTGATGTACTTGGTAGTTGTGTGAGGCCTAACATCCTGAGGTAGCTCCAGCTTGGTGCTTTCAGGGAAGCCAGATGCATGTATGTTGACTCACTGCTTCCAAGGCAGAGTCCCAGAGGAACGGATGGGAGCTCCAGCTCCTTAACCAATAGGGTCTCACTGAGTCCTACCCATTGTTCTGCTGCATTCAGTTTGTTAAAAGAGAGTCAGCATGGATGATGCTAAGCAAGGGAAGGAGAGTTAGATTCAACCTTTGCTGGGAGAAGTGTCAAAACTGTTTGGACGTGTTATAAAATGGTCACATCATAAAAGGGGAAATTAACTGACTACTTTTAAATTTCACTCTGAAAATCAACAGCTCATTTCTAAAGGTATCTCACAGAAACTACTTTTAAAATATAAATTCTGTTTCAGTGTAAAATAATGGTGATTTTCCAGCTTTAATGAAGTACAGTTGACAAGTAAAATTGTAACATATTTAAAGTGTGCAAAGCAATGGTTTGATATACGTATACACTGTGAAATGATGATGATAATCAAGTTAATTAACACATGTATCACCTCCCATAGTTACCTCTCTCTCTCATTCTCTTTTTGTGAGAGAATTTGTTCTTAGTAGTGTGTTCCATAGACTCTTTATAATAAAATGAGCTGCCATCTTGCTGAAAAATTAAAATACAATAAACAAAATTTTTAAATATATATAAATATTAGCAATAACTTTAATAGAAAAGTTTTGAACTTGGATGCATCACAGGTACATATGCACAGATACTAAGCAATGAAAGAATTTCCATACCATTTTGACACTAGAATTCTTACATGTAATGTGGATAAATATTTTGTTTTTAATGCAACATATACCCCCTCAAAGAATCTTTAACTGAGAAAATAATTTTGAAGACTGGAGAACCAAGTTCATAAAATTAAGAATATTCAGGGAAAAAATAAGAATAAAACAAAATTAAACTAAAATAAACAAATTAAAGTATAAATTCTTAAACTGATATACATGTATATATGTACATACATAGATAGTCAATACAAAGATTATAAAATATTAATAATATCCCTATAAACAGTCAACCAAAAAACGTATATCACTGAATTTACTAGAATAACTCTATACAATAAAGGGTTTTTTCTTGTTTATATAGCAATATCATCTAAATATCCCTAGTTAATAGGAAACTTTTTTCACCTAAGCTTGATGAATTTGTGCCAAAAGAGGGCTGTGCCTCATTACATCCTACACAAAAGTAACCATGAGACTCATCAGTGAGAGAAAATGATCCCATTTGTCAGAGCTTCGAGAAGCACACTTTTTTGTCTGCATTGTATGGTAGGAAAAGATGTCCCGTGGTGCACATTTCTAGGCCAGGATCATGGTTTTGCAAGTTGGTCAGAGGTATTCGAGCACTATTTGAGGTAATAAAAAGGAAAGACTAAAAAAACGACAACAAGCACAACTGGAGAAAAAGCATGTTCATGAATTTCTCAGAGAGGGTATAAAATGTACAAATCTTTGTGTATCACGTTAACGCCTACCAGACAGCATCCACCAATGAGAAGTCACTGTATAACCAGATGGACAGGATAACCTGCCTGAGTTAACCTGTCTCTTTTCTTGACCACCATTGTGCTTATGTAATGGACCCAGGATCACAGCATTCTTGGTGGTGGGGATGGTAGCAATGCATGAGTCCACAATATGGACTTTGTCTCCATACAGCTGATTGAGCATGCCACCTCTAAGTTTGCAACCAGCCTGTATCAGAAATGGACCCTCTACTCTGGGTATCATGGTACATGAATAACAGACAATAGGTTAAATCCCGGCATCAGATTCTGCTACTCCAGGATTCTATTGTCAGCATTGATATTGAGGAACGCACTTCCATGGCAGGCTCCCTACTGTCAACTCTGACCTGGAGAGCACAGTCACTATTCAGCTTCTCAAAATTGCCCCCTCAGCAGTGCATTTCTCATTCCTGAGGAGGTTTGCCTGAACTGTCCCAGAGAACACAGTCAGGTGGTGGTCTCTTGGGTCCAACCTACCGTATCAGTTCTAACTCCTTCATTTTTATGAACATTCTGAATGGTTTTGTATAACACCACATGAAGTTCTTTTATTTGCACTGTTTTTGTCTTTTTTCTTGTGTATCATCAAGGTTAGACTTCTAATGAACAGCAAAACTATAGAAATTAGCTCTAGGATTCACTGTGATTACCACCACGCCAATGAATTCTTTCCTACCCAGGCTAATATTCCATGTAATCCCTCCCTCACTCTCGCCTACCACTGTCTACTCAAGATATTCCACCCTGTTCCCCAGGTTACTGATAACACGTGGTAACCAAGTATGTGGTAGTATTGTTGTACTCCCACTTTAACTTCTCTGAGACCAAAACTCAATTTTCAGGGATTTGGCTGAAGTTAGGCCTAAGACCACAACTTGAAATTTAGTAGATGGAAAGCTCAGCACAGGCAGTAGCAATAGTAATAAAATCCAGAAGGGAGCTGGTTGACTTCTGAGGAATATTCAAAGTGGTCTGAGAAGGCCCCAAATGTTAGTTTGTAATGCAATATTTTTTTTAGGGCAATAAGGTCCTCAAGGTTATATATTTACCAATCAATCAGTTATTAATTTTTCTTTCCTTATGAAGCATGATTTCTAAATGAACTATAAAGGACTAATCTTTTGATCCCCAAAGGATCTTAGCTGTATAAGTTAATTTGTCTATTATAATCGCCCTTGTTAGCATAGCATACAAAGAAAAGCAGAGATTTTCAACATCAGACCCACTATGATCCATGTCCATATAGGCAAGAAAGTTAAGTTCTTAAAACCTAGGATATAAGCAAAATTTGTATATTAGAAAGTAACTAGATTATTATAAAGACATTTTAAAAATTAAATGCATTCATTTCTATTAAATAAATCATGAACTTTCACAAATTTATTAAGCTCTTTAAAACATGAAATATATGAATATCACTATATATTTCATTCTAAAGAAATATGTAAACAGGCCTATAGAATAGTAGTTTAATAAAATTACATAAGCAGTGTTTATTTGTAAGGCAAACTGTATAGTAATCAGCCAATAGATTATACGGAGTGCTATTTTGTGTAACAAAAAAAAAAGGTTAAATATGAAACAGAGTATACAAAATACAAACAACCAAAAAGGCAAACTATATGTTGGAAAACACATCTGTGGTTCGTGTTCAATCATTTTATATCTTTAAAAGCTTTTTTTAATTGCAAAGGTTAAATTCAATCATCATATGAATGTTTGAAACTCTCTGATAGAATAAGTCCCCAAGGATTATATGTCTGCTAAACAGATTTCCTTCTCTTTCCAAATACATTATTGATCAGTTTGGCCATTGATTTAGATCCACTGGATCTTCTCTTCTCCTTGAGTTTGAAGTTTGTCAGGATGTCCTTGATAATTCTGATAAACATCATTTCTACCTCCAGAGACTGCTCTGCTGCAGAGAGTTCACAGAACTGGCAGTGGTTCTCCGATGCCAGCTTTTGCCCTTCTTCCCAGCCAACCTCTCGCACGTGACAGAGGTCTTGCTTGTTACCGACCAAAAGCACTGCTGATTCCATAGCTCTGAAATACAGATACACAATTCTTTCACAAGACTGAATTATCAATTCCTTTTTTTATTAAGTAGGTTAATGTCAAAAAGAATTATGGACCAAAACAGAAAAAATATTGTGTGTATGTGTGTTATTTATAGTATATGTGTGTGTGTGATACACATCTCAATTTATGTAAAAAATTATTTTAAAGATTTTATTTATTTATTTTTAGAGATAGGAGAAGGGAGGGAGAAAGAACAATATATGGTTGCCTCTCACATGGCCTTCACTGGGGACCTGGCCTGCAACCCAGGCATGTGCCCCGACTGGGAATCGAACCGGGACCTTTTGGTTCCCAGCCCGCGCTCAATCCACTGAGCTACACCAGCCAGGCTTATGTAAAAAATTATTTTAGATAGAATGTAGTAAATGACACAGGAGCAACAAGTCTCTTAAAGTGCAAGCTCTGAAGTGATACCAACCTATTTTTGAATTATGTCTCTGTTTACTAAAAAGTCATGGTTGTTACTTTTCCAGCTTTCAATTGTCTTATACATAAAAACTGGTAATATAGTCATTGTCACACGGAATTCTCATGGAGATTAAATGAAATGATGTGCGTAAAGATACCTGACACAGTGTCAGGCCATAAAAGATGCTTCTAAATATTGTTTTTCATTTCCTTATCAATGGAAAGAGGATATTTACACAATGGAATACTACTTGACCACAAAAAAGAAGAAAATTTACTCTTTGTGACAGCATGGATACACCTGGAGAACATTATGCTAAGTGAAATAAGCCAGTAAAAAAAGACAAATACCAAATGATTTCACTCATATGTGGAATCTAATGAACTAAGCCAAATAGTGACAGACTCAGAGATCAAAATGACAGCTATTGGGGGAGGGGTGGGGGGAGGGATGTGAGGGGGGAGAGATGTGATGGGTAGAGGGATCAAGCAGAAAGGGAAAAGGACTTATGGACATGGACAACAGAGTTGTAATTGCAGGGGGGGAAGCTGTGTAAGGGGGCTAAATGGTAATGGAAAAATACAAAATAAAAGAAGAGAAAAAGAAAGGGAAAGAGTAACTCTACTAAATAGTAACTATGATTGAACAATATAGATATATACTAAGGTATAATACCGTTTAATACTCATTGATTTTTATTCTTTGTTAATATCCATTAACACATACTTGAGAGAAAATTTCACAATCTCATGACCTTGTAGAATTTTTTGCTTGTTTGTTTAATAAATATATTTCTTTGTTAAGGTAATGTCTTTGTCAAATTCGATGTATTTCATTGGTTAGAACAAAACATTCCTAAAGCAGACTTTTGTTTGAAGAATCCAGTAAGGTTACCAGTCCTTAAGTGGTATGAAACTCAGTCCAGATACCCTCTATAGGAAAAAATTGAACAAGTGCAGCCATCAACTCTATCTAAAGAGATATTGTCCCCAGATTCCACTTAAAGTTGTTTTCATCCACACAACAGTGTAGCCATGAGGAAAAAAAGTACAGTATGTGCTGGACTTTTGAGAGTATTAACAGTATATTTTTCTACATAGTTCAGAAAATTATTGTAAATAATTAGTGGGGAATGGTAAAATATTTTGAAGGGTGAGTCACAAATATCAGATGCAATTTTAATTAAACAATGCCATTTTTGCTTTTCTAGTTTCTTCAGATTGAGAATTGAAAGTACTCTAAAAATTATTAGTCAGGACATTAAGAAGATTACCAGGAAATATAAAAGGCTGTTTTTTATTATTATTATTTTTACATTTTTTTAGTATGCTTGAGTGATTTCTTTGATTTGGAAGCACATCAAACAAATATCCTCACTGATGCTTACCTCAGTCGTGGTGCTTAAATATAAGACATTTAATGTTGGGAACAATGGAGTTAAAAAAAAAAAACAATAGTTTCAAAAGAAATCAGAGCTGTGAGGTACCTCAGTAAAATCACATCTTTTTCTCCAACCATGCTTCCCACAGCTTTATAATCAGAAAAATTAGGTGTTAAAGATTAAAGGGTTCACCTAAGGTCAATCAGATATAAACAAGAACACACGTCAACTGACTCCAGGGAAATACTGTTTATCCGTTATTATCTGATGGTTCTTGATAGTGGGGCTTTCAAAATAGATATAAAAAGCCCCTATACCAATTTTCAGTGATAATATTGTGCTTTTTTTCTTCTCAGTTTAGAATGTTGTTTTAGACTAAGGGCAAATTTGCTTAAGAGCACAGAGTCTCTTACATCAGCATTATGAACAAAAATATATATTTTAAATGGGAAAGGTTTAAAACAAAAAAAATGTAAAAGGGAAAGTTATATGTTTAAACTTATATTTACTAGGGCAAGAATGGTTTAAGGCACAGTTATGTCTTCCTTCATAGCTCCTTGTGCCAAGGCCGTTAATAATGGGGAATTGCTGATCAGCTACTTACTTTAGGAGGTGAGATGGAAAAAAATGTGTTCTCCCACATAGACTTTGCATTGATTTGACTATTCTGTCTATTTTGCTTTGATAGATTGAACAACTAAATGACTAGGAATTGGATGCCAAATGTAATAAATATGGATTTATTTAGTATCCTTACATTTTTGTGGGAGTGAAAGGGAAGGTTGGGAAGCCCACTATCTTGTGTACAGAGGGCCATTATTTTGCTAGTGCGTGTCATGTTAACAACAGAAGCTGTCTTGTAGAATCGCCATTCGCTCAGGACTGGTAACTGTGTATGTCAGCCAGGATATAAAGCGTTCTCATCTTCTTCCTTTTACTACGTGTATAACTCCTGTGGAATGGAAGGTGAATTGTTCAGGGCTGTTAAATTTTGTAATTGGAAGGCTGTATTAAACTCTTCCTAATGATGCTTACAGCTATATGATGATTTACTAAAAAGAAAGGAGAAAGGAATGAAAAATACCTTACCTTTTACAATGACTAGTTTGTGGCTCCCGAATTCTGTAGATCAGTGCTTTTGCAAAAGCAAACGAAGACCTGTCACTGATGTCATACACGATAACAAACCCATCTGCCCAGTGCAGCTCGCTTGTGAGGGAAAATTTGGCTTTCTGTGGCTGAAAATGAACCAAGCACATTGAAAGGGTGGAATCCAACCTCTGCATTACACACTTCAGAGTGAACTAAGGAAGACCCATTTCACTGAGAAGAGAGTTCCATAAGTCAAAAACTGGTATTTTCTAAAATGTAGTTTCCTTATTTCTTCACCACTCTCTTTTATTAAAGTGATTAAAAGTTTAAAGTATAAAAATGAACTATAACAAAGTTGTAGCTATCTCGTTTTGCAATATTTCTCTAAGAAAATATCTCTACTTTTTTGAAAAGTTGACAAGCTATAATAATTCTCCTTTGAATTAATATCCACATATTTGTTTTAAGAAGAGATAATATTTTCTATCTATATTAGTAAATGGAATGTCTGTTGATTTTTGGTGCTAGACTAAAATCAGTAAAAAAATTATAGGGTAGATAGAAAGATTTAAGATATATTTTCTATACCTAAAAGAATCCATCCCAAAGAATTGTTTTGAACCTTGAATAGCTGTATTTATATAACTCTAATTTTACTTTTTTGTATTTGAATGAACAAAGAGGTTTATACTCAAAACTACCTTATGGTCTACTGGCAGTAGTTAGCTACAAAGAAAATAGTGAAAATATGAAATAAGTCATTAAACCATTAACTTGTAATAGCTACGTTGTGACCTGATAGAAATATATTATGCATTCAGCTAATTATTTCTATTTTAAAGATATTTGTAATATGACAGTTTTTGTCATAACTTTACAGAGAAGGTAGATAATGGAATTTATCACACTTAAAATAGTCTCTTAAATTTGTTTTAAAAGAGTTTATTTATTTATTTTTTAGAGAGAGGGGAAGGGAGGGAGAAAGAGTGGGAAACATCAATGTGTGGTTGCCTCTCAAGTGCCCCTTCTGGGGACCTGACACGCAACCCAGGCATGTGCTTTGACTAGGAATCAAACCAGTGACCCTTCGGTTCTCATGGCAGCACTCAATCCACTGAGCCACACCAGCCAGGGCTAAAATTTTAATAATTATTATTGAGAAGAAAATTCAGTTTTAGGACTGGCAACTTTACACTGCCCCTTACCCAATCTTCTTCAAATCATGACTGAAAAAATAAAAGGATATGTTGTTTTACTTACTTGAGAACAAGGGTCATATATTTCTAGATTCAGTTGCTTCCCTTCCAAACACAAATGCTTATTATAGATGGATTCTAAAAAATATGCATATGTTTATTGTCAGTATGAATATACCACAGAATAAAAAAATTGCACCTATATTTGGGTCACAATTTTGCAAATTCAAGTGGTTACACTTTAATGGAGCTATCATTTATTGCTAGTGGTCAAAAAACATACCTGTTTATTTACTCATACATATTCTTCACAAGTGAAATTCACTGTATCTCTTCAGCCACAAGCTTTTGTGCTTACGTACTTATCTTCCATTCTATTACTATGGAAGAATTATCTGTGTTTCTACGGACAATCAATTTACTAGGAACTCGTTAGCATTTCCTCTGACCTAGTGAAAGACATGGATCCACTGCGTCTCTCTCATGCATCGAAAACTTCATATTTACGGTATCATTACTAACAGCCGAATTCTCTTAACAATCCCTTGGATCCTTCAGTCTCTTTCATTAAAACTTAAAATATGGTTTCAGACATTTAAACCTTAAAATGTTTTCAGAGAATACCTTCTAAACTTCATTTAAGTTTACTATTGTGAACCACAAAATTTCCCTCCACATATTTTAAAATATCCACTACCAAAACTCAAAAACTGCCATCAGAGTCACCACCTCTTTTTAGAATTTTATTATTTCTCCTTCTAGACTTTATTTATGAGATGGAGTCATTTTTTGCTACTTTGTCCTCATACGGTGACCACCATTTACTAATTTGATTGTTTTTCAGCATGTCTCTAAGTTCTATATTCTTAACAAAGATGTAACAACTAAAAATGTGTATAGTTATTTGTTTATATAACTATACCCAATACAGATTAAGGCAATATTTTTTTCATTGTTGCTGCCATTGTTTGGGCGGTGTTGTTTTATTTATGTTTTGTAGTTCTGGAACATTCTCTCAGGCCTGACTGCTAGCTTGTGTGTTATGTTGACCTTTTGACAAGGATTGTGACCTGAGAAATACAGCAATGAGGATTTCTATATATCTCTTCTTTCTATAATCAGTTTCAAGCACTTGTCTTAAAATGTTCACAGTGTCTGAAATACTACATTGGATTTGACTACATATGGACTGAAATACTACATTGGATACGTGTAGAAAACAACATAGTGCAATACTTTCTACAGTTACTTTTGAAGAACTCTAATAACATTATCTCATAAATGAATGCCAAATATTTTCGTTTATATTTATTTCTCATGGAAAAACACATTGACAGTCATAATTTCATTTTACTCTAAATAAATGCTATTGAATAACATAATTATTTCCTTTTTTCTCAGTTATTATATTACTTATAAATCTGTCATTTTTAAACAAAGAAAACAAAATATTTTCCATGCCTTCGATCAGATAAGATATTAATACCATTATATTGATGAGTTGCTGAGCCAAAAATATACTCAAACCTCTAGTAATATTTCTCATTTTTATTAAGTCCCCACAGTGGTATTAACCATATGTCATACTAATTCTGATCAAAATAACAGATATTTACATTAGAGTTAGTGAAATGCTCTTCAAATTATCACAAGGTGCCCTGGCACATGTTTTAGAATTTCTCTGAAACTTACATAAGCAACCTAGATAATTATATATGATCTTTAATCAAGACATAATTTTCCTGTTATTATCACACAGTTTTGCAATAAAAAAGCTTTATTTTATAATTACTTGTGCTTTTATAATTAATTTTCAACAGATGCTTACCTAATTTTAAAATTGTCTCATACCTTACAAAAATATTCACACGTACATGCTCTACAATATTGGGGGTGGGTCAGGAAGAGATCTCAGTTTCAAAGTTTTTCTAGCTTTAAACTGAAACCAAGTGACTTTCTAATCCATCTCAGGTCACATCAAATTGGATGAATTTTACCATAAAATAATATCCAGTTCAATTTCTTATTTTGGCATTCCTAACCAGGATCTGTGAATAAACAAGTTGCTTAAAAATGTAAAAATGAAAGATTTTATTAAAATTCTTTGCTGATATTAACTATAGCTTAACTTTAAGGGGAAAAAAGTCTATAAAGTAGTGACTTACCAAAATTAGAAGCATATTCTCCAATGAACCTCTTGGTAAGAAACCTTACTGTCAGGGCTGCAAAATAAACCAGCTGGATTTACGGTCCTTTCTGTTTTAGGATGCGGATAACTTAGTTATGTGCATAGGGTTTTACCTTTCAGGTCAAAAATTACCAAGCATCAGGAAATCTTAAAGTATTACCAATGTGGTCTCAATAATAGTAGCAAGATTTCCAACACAGAACTATAAAGGTTAATAGGCTAAAAAAAAAGTGACCTTAGAATGGTATTCACTCAAATCACTGTGTAATTAATTCACAGAAACAAACATGAAGCAACTTACTCTTGGTAACAGAGGCATATTACTCATTGAATTTAAGCATTGCTTTTGTCTTTATCAAATTAAATATGGTTCCAAGGTGCTACATGCTTATAATGACAAGGACAATATCAAGCAATTCAGTTACTGAGGACAGAGGGACTTCAAAATCCAGAAAATAGAGAAAGGACCTCTAGTGTTGATTTATCCTATTACAGCTCCTGAGTTGGCCAATTATTAGTCTTTGAGCTCAGGAGGCTTGTACTGGTGGTATCCTCATTACCATCATAAAGTGATCGTAATGTGAGCAAAAACAAAACAAAAGACAGTAAAGTGGCTTCTCAAGTCAGGGCAAATGTTCAGTTCCCAGGCATCTACAGAACAACGTGTTTTTCCTCTGGAATGTGGCATGTAAAAATAACCCACAGGTCTCCACACACCGCTCTTCACCCTTTGTCTCAGAGCAGGATTCTTTCTAGGCCATTGTTTGGCGACTGGTGGGTTCGGAGACAGATGTGTTCGAGTCAAAAATAGGTGGGATAGTGATGGAGGAATTTCCTGTTATTCCTATGAATTTTTAATATCAGTAAAACAAAATACAAAGTAATACTTTAAACAGTTATCTTCCTCAAGCTGTCTATAAATTCTTGAAGTATACAGGTAGTTGCATCATTTGCTTATAAAACGAAAACTGCAAATGGAAAACTATGCACAATTATATAGTTATACCCAGTTTCACATACAAGTCAATATATTTCTCACTCTTCTTGCACTCTGCACCACGCCAGAGGAAAAAACGCCACTCACCGGATTTGCCTGTTCCTTGACCACCCAAGACAGCAAGCTTCACATCATTCATGTTGTTTTTCTGTTTCTTTTTGGTCAGGCCCACGTTCTGGAGCAATACTGACTTGAGCCAAGTATGAGATTTTTAAAATCCTTCTTAAAAAGTAATGCTGCTCTCATTTCTCCAAGGCCAACTCCACCCCACACTCCTACCATCCAATAATAACTTTAAAAATGTTGTCGTTTTGAACATATGCCATCAAAAAACTTTAGAGCTACTATGTAGATATGAAGGCCTATTAAGCTAATAGTTAAGAATTTCACAGGAGCTAACATCCTCTATTTTTGTGTACCTTGAATCTACCTTCTCCTAGGACCTAGAAAAAGGATCTCACTTCATTAAGAAAGTTTTTAGACTGGATGACTGAACATTCTTTTAATTTACTCTGATTCAATCAGTTTTGCTTTTTCTATGAATACCCAAGTGTATATATTCTTGCATTTCTTCTGTGAAAGACGAGACAGAATATGTTAATTCAGTCATGAAAAAAAACGAGCAAAGGAAGAGGACGGCTACCTCTGTGTGTGAGTTCAGGGTTGACAGCGACACAGTGAGCACCCATGCCGTGTCTTCGGGCCTCAGCTCTCCAGCAGAAATATGGGCAGTGCAGTGCCAACCTTCCAATGTCCATCTCAACAAGAAGCTTCTCTCCCTCTCTTGTTTTTTTCCTTTAATTTTATGCCAATAGACAACAGAAAGATTTCTGGAAAAAATGAAACAATCAGCTTCATGTTGCTTAAAGAGCAATAAACAGAAACCTGCCGTGCCTCTTTATTTAGTACTTTGTAGTTAGGAAAAATAAATTAAAAAGAAAGAAAATTTTAAAAGGGAATTTTGATATAATTCACTCCTGCTAGGGAAAAGGGGTAAATGTAATATGCAAAGTAATGATTCTTTCATACTTCTTTTCTTCAAAATTTCCTTCTGAGCCAAGTCCTTATATTACTGTATTACCTTTCCCCCCTTTTTATGTATGAATAAATTTGACGGTTGAGAAAAAAGTACAACAAAAAATAAAATAATTCAACTCTTGGTGTACTAAATTTTGAGGCCTAGGTTTTATTTCATTTCCAGGCTGGGTAGATCACAGGGTAATACGTCTTTTAAAAATGCTTTTATTTAATAGTGGAAAGAAGAGGAAAGGACAAGTCAAAGAATATGTATGGATGGCCCATGGACACGGACAATGGTGTGGGGCTGGACTGTGGGAGCCCGAGGTGGGCTGGGCGGGGGAGGGCAAAGGGGGAAAATGAGACAACTATAATAGAATAACAATATTAAAAATGCATTTATTTAACAAACATTGATGAATCTTACTCTTTATTAAAGCTATGTTGTGTTTATGAAGTCAACAATTAAATAGTAAATTTTCTGCCTTGATGGAGTCAAAGACAAAGATGGAAACAATTAGAATTATAATAAATATTATCATTGCTAATAGAGGGCTGTAAGAGCTGGGAAAAGAAAAGCAGTAGATAGCAAAGTCTTCCAAAAGTATGATAAGCTTGAAACATGAGCAGGGCCCATTAAGAGAGGAAAGTAAAAATGACTGAGGATTAGGGAGATTGTCTATTCCAAAAGAATTCTGTAAAGAAAACTAAGCAAGAGAGATTATGACAATTTGTGGGATCAACAAGTTAAGAATGGAAACAACTTAAAATTTTCCTTTTATTACAAGCTATAAATTTTTTTAAATAAACTATGTTTTCTCTTTAATCCATGCAACTATATTAAAAGTAACAAGAAAGATTTTTAAGGAACTTTACCAGGGGATTTATTAAACTACGGACTTGAGAGTTTTTCCTCTATTTAGGAAAATTACATCCTTACCTTCTTAAGAAACTTCTGATTGAGGCTTCTAGAAATTTAGCCTATCTACCAAAAGGAAGGAAAACCTCAACCTCACAACATGCAGGATTAGGAAATAATAAATGAATGGTTGTTATCCAGACACCTGCTTCGTTTCACCGTATCCTCCTCTTCCCTGCTCCCGTTGCGTTCCGAAAGTCAATCCTATAAGAAAGAAGTCTGGGGTTGGAATACAGAGACATTATAAACCTGAGCAGAGAGAATATAATTATGCAATTACCTTTTCTTATTTTTTTAAAGATTTTATTTATTTATTTTCAGAGAGAGGAGAAGGGAGGGAGAAAGAGCAATGTATGGTTGCCTCTCACATGGCCCTCACTGGGGACCTGGCCCGCAACCCAGGCATGTGCCCCAACTGGGAATCGAACCGGGACCCTCTGGTTCCCAGCCCGCGCTCAATCCACTGAGCTACACCAGCCGGGTTATGCACTTACTTTTCTAAGAAACAAAAGAGTCAATATATTTTTTCTGCCTCTGGTAAAGGGAGCTAAATTATTAATATTCTGATGGATACATTACTATACCACCTACAATTTTCGTATAGTTCCCTAAAGAAACATCTGTTCACCACCAAAACAAAACCATTTTTATTACTTTATTCATTTATCGAATGAATAAAAATTTATTGTGTTTACTGTGGGATTGGCACTATTCTCAGTGCAAGACACACATCAGTGAATGGAGAGACAGTACTGACAGATGCTGGTCATGGGGGATGATCATTAAACATTAAAAATAAGAAACTAATTACTTATCATATATTTAGTTCTATTTCTCTGAGGTCAGGTTAACCAGCCCTTCTCAGCTATCCTTATAATTTTGCCACCAAAATGTTTGGATTCGGAAGGGTGAAGTGACCCAAACAAATCCCCAAGGAGAAAATTATCTCTGTTCCATAATGCACTTCTAGGACCTTGAAAAGATAAATACTAAATACTTCCCAACCCAGTTCCTGCGTCTGTCATAATCTAAACAAGATATAAATGATGAACACCATCTTACCTAATCATGTAAGATGTTTATATGATTACCAAGCATTTAAAAAACTTAGTTGACTTCACTAACATAATTGACTTATGACAATTACAGTTTCATAATTCAAAATTTCATAGAACAAGCTTTGAAAGATAATCTTTCATTTGGATATCATATACTAAAGAAATGTTTTATTCAATATGTAACATTAGTAAATTATCAAATTACATGGGCCTTTTTTTGGCAAAAGAAAAATGACAAATACCTCTTCAATTTTCTAAGGTTTTCAAAGCAAGTGTGAGACTACATAATTGAATGGCTCTGCAAATTTTTCTCAGCATGCATACTTATAATTACAATTAGCTTTTCAAGGTAATGATTCAGTATTTATTATCTCTTTGAAATTATTTTTGAAGTCTTCATTATTTCATAAGATTTTAGTTTCCCACTGTTTATAATAGTTGAAACATGATAGCTAATAGTAATTACAATAAAATATTCACCCCTTTTATCTTCTCTAAAAAATTATGCCAGTTTTTTTGTGTAGAGACTAGTCATTTTCTTTGAAGCTACTTCAGCTTTTCTCAAAGATTCATTAGCTTTCTTAATCACCGGAAGTTGGTTAGTAGGACAAAAGTGACTTGGCCTTCAAAAACAGTCATTCTTCCGTGCTGCCCCCAATGGTAAGATGACCTTTTTTATAGCAGATTAGTATTCCATTGTGTAAAAGGACTACAGCATTTTTACTCCACTCATCTACTGATGGGCACCTGGGCTGTTTCCAGATCTCGGCGGTTGTAAATAATGCTCCAACAAAGAGGTGCATATATTCTTTCAAATTACTAAGCTAAGTGAAATAAGCCAATCAGAGAAAGACAAGTACCATATTACTTCACTTACATGTCGAATCTCATGAATAAAATAAACTGACGAACAAAATAGAAGCAGACTCATAGATACTGAGAACAGCCCGACAGCTGTCGGAGGGGACGGGAGTGAGGGCTGTTGATAAAGATGAAGGAATTAAGGAAAAAAAGTACTCACAGACACAGACAACAGTATGGTGATTACCTGAGGGAAAGGGAGTAGGGGGAGGTAGAACAGGGTAAAGAAGGGGTAAATGGTGATGGGAAGGGACTTGACTTGGGGTGGTGAAACCACAATACAATGCACGGATGAAGTATTATGGAATTGTACCCCTGAAACCTATATAATTTTATTAACCAATGTCACCCCAATTAAAAAGAAAACACTCAGTCTTCTGTAATGCAGCTATTCTAACAGGAAGCTTCAATGAGCAACATATGGCTTACTTTGGTGTATGCACATTCCACACAAATAATGAGTTTTAAAGGCTAAGCAATGCAGATGTGGGAAGGATACATTACTCATATTCCTTCAGTTCTTTACATTACCCTTTAGAAACAAATATCCCAAATTTACTTTCAAAATTAAACCCTACGATTTCATGGAGTTGAATGAATAAAAAAAAGTGTAATTCCTTTGAAAACTGGCTATAAATAAACCTCAAAATATCCACACAGTGGTTCAAACAGAAGAACAATATATTTCTTGCTCACATAAAACAGTAAGTCAGAGTTCCTCACCAGTGGGGCAGCTCTCCTAGAACACCTCCCACACCGGGCTTCCAGGCACGGCAGTGCGAAGGGAAAGAACATGACAAATCATGTGTGGGAGGGTTTGGGGGGCTAGCTGGGAAGAGGTGCACTTCACTTCTGTTCACACAAGCCTGACTCATAACCTGAAACATCAGCTCTTTAGCTCTTCTTGTGGCTCAAATGTACCAGAGTTTGGACTGGGAACTATGCCATGAGCTCTCCTGGCTCTCCACCTTGTCGACTGCAGATGGACTTCTCCGTCTCCATATTCACGTGAGTCAATTCCTTTTAATATGATATAATATAATGCAACTCATAAATATCAGATTCTGTTGGTTCTGTTTCTCTGGAGAACTCTGACTACTACAATCTGCATGAGGAAATGGTATTTTCTCTAATAGAATATTTCGAAATGTAGTTTGCTCAGTGTTACACAGAGTAACTGTTGAAGCCAGACCAGCAGGAAGCCTGCTGTCACTCCACTCAAGCACACTGCCATCCACCACTGATCTCCTTTCCCTGCTCATTTGTTCTCACATGCAACGGATATATCCCCTTCAGTATGTTTTGCAAGATTCTGATCATGTGTGCTTTAGCCTCAATGTTTTCTAGTAAGACTATGATACACATTTATATTTAGTTTTCTCATTCTTACCTCATCTCCTTGGCTATTTATTCCAAAGTTGAGCCCTTTAGATTCTACATATAAATGAGTTCATGTGGATATTTGTCCTTCACTGACTGGATTTTTTTTTTTTTTTGGCATAATATTCTTCAGGTCTATCTATGCTGTCACAAAAGCTAAGAGGTTCTTCTTTTCTATTGTTATATAGTATTCTGTTGTGCAAATGTATCACAGCTTTTTTTACCCACTCATCTACTGGTGGACACTTAGGCTATTTCCAGATCATAATGAACTAGTGAACGAAATAGAAATAGAAGCATAAATACACAGAACAGACTGGCAGTGGCCAGAGGGGAGAGGGGAACTGGATGAAAGATGGTGTAGGGATTAACCAAAGAACATCTATGCATGACCCATGGACACAGACAACAACATGGGAATTGACCTGGGGAGAGGGGAGAGTGGGGCTAAGTGGAGGTGGGGAACGGGTGAAAAAGCATAAATAATAAAAAATTGAAAGTATTCATTAAAAATAAAATAAAAATAAAATATATTTGCTAGTATCTTCATAAAAAAAAGTTGAGCCCTTTAAAGTTCTGTTTTTACTCATATGCATAGAGCCATGGTTATGGTTATAAGTATCCCTCCATTTTCTTTCTCATTTAGAGGAAATGTAAGTGATTTTTTTTTTAGTTATGCTTTATAATAAGTATTTTCTTCTATGGTTTTTACTACTCTAAGTTCTGCAATGACTTTTTTAACATTTTTACCAATTTTTTTTTTGTAAAGAGTAAAATTTTTACTCATTCCCCAAGAAAGGAAGGGGCATGGTGTGGAAAGATACATCAGCCTCTATCAATTCTGTATTACAAAGAAAACTATGTCTTGCAGTAGTTTGTTACTGATGCACAGCAAATTATCACAAACTTAATGACTTAAAACAATATATATTTATTATCACACACTTTCTACAGGTCAGATGTCCAGGTGGATTTTCTGAGTCAGGGGCTTACCAGACTGCAACCCAGGGCTCAGTCAGGACTGTGAGCTTCTCTGAAGCCCTACTGGTGAAAGACCCACTTCTATCCTCCTTGCGGCTGCACAATTCTGACTCCTTGTCTATTTGCTGGTTTTCAGAAGGGGGGCTCTCTAGGGTCCTTGCTCCATGGACTTGTCCATATGCCCTTGCACAGCACGTCAACTGACTTCTGCAAAGCCAGCCGTCAGGAGCTATCTCTCTAGAGCATGCCAGCATCACAAATATTAATAGATAACAGATAGAATGATTGATAGATATATAAGGCCTTGTGTGTACATATATAGTATATACACTATATACATTTACCTGGGAACACAATTACAGCAGTGATATTCCATCATCTTTGGCATATTCCAGTGGTTAGAAACAAGTCACAGATTCTGCCTATATTCAAGGAGAGAGGATTCA
The DNA here is from genome assembly GCA_004026765.1 of Micronycteris hirsuta. Lineage (NCBI taxonomy): Eukaryota > Metazoa > Chordata > Mammalia > Chiroptera > Phyllostomidae > Micronycteris > Micronycteris hirsuta. The sequence goes on from PVJI01003252.1 coordinate 68,311, forward strand.
CTGGGGATCACCTTAGGGTGATGCTCTAACTTATGATTTAATGCTTCTTCTGGGCAAAGTATATCTTAATTTTGTTTTATTTGTAGGGGTAACTATTAATGGTGACGATGTCATATTTCACGTTAGTAGATAAGAATAGTGGGGCATAACTATAGTTTGAGCCAAGGTTATCCATAGAAACCCAATTATATCTTGAAAGTTTTCATCCAAAAAATGAATGAATAAATCAGCATTTGAAAAGTGAAATATTTTTATTGGCATTATCATATTAGATAAGGACAAGAAGCAAGTCACACTGAGATAAGCACGTGCTATTTTTCTTGTTCCTTCCCACTGAGTAAACCATCTATTTTGAAAGGAAAAGAGCATATCTGGCTTCATTTTAAAGTTTAGTAATTACATACTAAGTGTCTACTATGTGCCAAATACCATGCCAAGGAAAATGACATCATTCATTCTTTCTTCTTGAAGAGTTTTCATTCAGGGAAAAATATTTCATATTTATATAACAAGTATAAATTAAAGCAAACACAAGGTGTCAGGAGTACCCAGATAGGAAAAGCCTAGCTGAATTCTAAATGGAAGGTACAGAAGGCTAACTAATGGCCCCCAGAGTTATCAGCCGCTAATTAACCTCTGCAACCTGTTAAGTAATATGGGGAAAATATATTTGTAGATGGAATTAAGTTAAAAATCTTCAGATAGGGAGATCAACCTAGATTTCCAGGGTAAGCCCTAAATACAATGCAATCATGTGTCCTTATAAGAGGACAGAGGGAGATTTGACATGGAAGAAGAGTAGAAGATAGTGTGGCCACAGTAGCAGAAGTTGGGGTGCTGTGGCCATCACCCAAGGAATGCTGGCAGCCTCCAGAAACTAGAAGAAACAAACAATGTACTGTTTCTCAATGACTTTAAGGGAGCAGGTATCACAGACAGAGAGAACAGCTTAAGCATAGTCATGAAGGTAGGGAGCAGACGGTGGGCATTGGGCACTGAAACAGCTCTGTGTTAGACTTGTGAGCCAAGAAGGGGTAATGGTGAGAATAGGGACTCATCTACAAGATGAAATGATAGTGGCCTTCTGTGGTGTGCTAAGAACATTAACTATCCTGTAGGACATAAGAAGTTATCAAGAATTTTTAAGAGTGTAATGCTTTATTACTAAATACTCCATTCTTGAAAGCAGAGTAATCCCACAATATCCTTGGTTTTCCTTCCCACAGATTCAGTTACCAGTAGTCAACCATGGTCTAAAAATATTAAATTAAGTATTTCAGAAACAAACAATTTGTAAGTTTACATTGGGCAGTATCCTGAGTAGTGCGATGAGATCTCCCCCCGACACACTCCCTTCTGCCCAGGATGTGAATCATCCCTTCGTCCCACGTGTCCACGCTGTGTACCTTCTCTGCCTGTCAGTCACTTGGTGGCCTTCTCAGCCACCAGATCCACTCTCATGGTATCACAGTGCTTGTGTCCTAGTCACCCTTATTCTACGTCATAATGGTCCCGAAGTGCAAAAGTAGTGTGCTGGCCATTTGGATAAGCCAAAGAGAAGCCCTTACTCTTTCTCATAGGTATGCACGTATAGATCAAACCATATTATGTGCAGAGTTTGGTACTCTCTGTAAGTTCAGGCATCCTTTAGGGTCTGAGAGCACATTCCACAGAGATGAGAGGAAACTACTGTAGTAAAACACAGTTTGGATGTAAAACAATAGTGGAGGTAAGGGAAGCTGAAGAAGTAGAAGAAAGGATACCTGTTAGAAAGCTTTCTTTTACTTCTGAAAGGTCCAAATGACAGCAAGGAAAAATTGTTTTGAGAACTACTTAATAAAAATCAGAAAATCAGCAAGATTTGCTGATCACTTGTCTGAGGAGGTAGTATGACAAAGGCAGAATAAATGTTAGGTGCGTACTGTACCAAGTTCTTACATGATTAGGTTGATATTGCTGTCGTTAACTGAATTTTGTTGTGTAATTTCTCTAGCAGAAGCAGTTTGAAGGACCTGTTGGGGTTGATGACAAAGTCTGTCCAATAGTGACTTGGCTCCATGAGTCTAATTCTAGTGAGAAAAGTAGCAGAGCTGATGGAACATGTATTAAGGGTTCGTTTTATCAATAACAGTGCCAAGTTAAGTTTATGACAGGTATTGCAAATGGGTATTTGAAAGATTTTCTGAAAAATAATTCACTTTGATCTCTGGAGAAGAGGAAAAGCTGTTTACATAAACTTTTCCACATTTGTTTTTTTAGATGGTCTCTTAAGCCAAAGTGCCTTAGATATTTTGGAAATTCTACAAAACTTATTAAATAAAGTATCTGTGCTTATTTTAACAACCTCATAAATAAGCCTTGTAGGTCATATTTTTTCCAGTTTATGAGTACACATACTGTGGCTCAAAGGGGATTTTAAATATACAGCCCAGAGAAATTCCTTCAGCAAGAAGTTGTAATTTAGCTATAGTTTCATTAACACGTAACCCCAAAGTGCTTTCTACTCCTCCGTCCTGTCTCTGGGCTTTCTCTAAGGTAAATGATTTTTTTCTTATCATTGAAGCTGATTATTTTTATCACTTTCTGGTGCTATGTAACATAACCAAAAATGGTATAGAAATCAATTTCTAAAACAAATTATACTCCTAGCTCTTATAGCATAGCTCTTAACATATAGTAGGTATTCCAATATTCAATTATTGATTGTTGGCTGACAATTTTGAGTGCCTACGATCAAATCAAGGTTCATTACTGAATTTTTATTTTAATAGATGCTTACAGAGAGAGAGAGAGTCAAATTATTGTTATAACTTCTTGCAGAGAAATACTGTGTCTCTGATAGGCTTGTTATTTATTTAACCAAGCAAAGAATTGTGCTGTCGCTATGATAATTAAAGTCTTCCCAAAGGAACTCCAGCTGAGAATAGACCTTCCCATGAGAATCTGAAGCAGAATTTCCTTTTGCAAATCTGTGTAACCTCGTGATCCTCACTTCTAGACTTGTTTCCTTTATTCGATGATGACAGTATTTAGCTATGCTTTTCCATACCAGTTGCAAAGGTGTCTGTAGTTAGTTGTAGAAAGCTTTGAAAATACATTCACAAAAGTGTATTTGACCAAAGAACAATGTTGACAATTCTTTTCCCCAAGAAAGAATGATTTTTCCACATTACCCATGCCTTGGTTGATTTTATGGACATATTTTTAAAAACAATTTCCACCAGTAGCCTGGTTCCTAAGAGCCTGGATCTGTTTCCAGTATTCCCTGGCCACCGGGATTTAAAATTGTAATAGTGACCATTAGAGGAATTAGAGTTAAGCTGAGTTCTCTACTGGATTTTAAGCCTGGACAGGCCAGCTGCTCCTCGGGGACTGCTTTCAGGGCTGGATCCCACGTGCCCACCTCCAGTCCAGTCAGGCGCAGTCTTCATAGCGACCATAAATACCAAGGGAGCTTCAATACTTCCATCAAGTCTTGCTGAATCTGAACAGAGCTAATATATAGAAACAAAGGGTATTCAGAGATGTTCAGGACAACCATAGATAGCAATAACTCTCAGAATGATCAGTGGTGATAAAAATAAATAAACAATTCTGAAAAATATTTGTGAAAATTCGTTGGTACAACCAGGATGGGTTAAGGATAATGAAGAGTGTCCGGCTCTATAATAGTGGTATACTAACTGCCTTACCAGAATGAAGAAATGGAGAAGGAAAGATAATTCGGGTTTCAAGATATATTTTGCAGTAAGTTAATCATTTAAAAAAAATTTATTGTTGTTGAATTACAGTTGTCCCCATTGTCCCCCAATACTCTCCCCCACCCTGCCCACCCCCACCTCCCACATTCAATCCTCCCCCACCCCGTTGTCTTTGTCCGTGGGTCCTTTATACATGTTCCTTGACTTGACCCTCCCCCATCTTCTCCCCATTACCTGTTATTCCCCTCCCCCTTCCCCTCTGGTTACTGCAGTAAGTTAATTATTAAAATAGCTATTAAATGTATTAAAAATATGTTACCTAGAATCTCAGTGATATTACCCAGTTTTAGAAAAGGAAAGACAAAAGCATCTGGAATGAACATGAGCTAGTCTCCAAGGAGACATGGACTATGTTTCATTTTTTAAGATACATTTATTTTAAAATTTTGTGATACAACAATTTCACTTATAGTGCCCATGCGACCCTTAGTTATGACCTCTTAATGTTATTTCCTTGCAGGATAGGTTCTGGTAAAATAGTTTTCTCCTGAGGGCAGGCCTTGGTAAGAACAGAGTTCTCTGGCCCATTTAGAAACCACTCCTATTCCCCTCCCCTTGCCCGAAAAGCACCAGGGGATTTTTCTCTGATATCCACTGTAAGTATCTGGTAGAATTCCTGGAAGTAAAAGTCACAAGAGTGAGGGGCCTCTCTTGTCTGAGTCTCCCTGGAGACTTGAACTCTCAGAGTGTCCACAGAGAACCTCCAGCATTTGTCAATTCCAGCTCAGGGCTCCCTACTCCAGCACTGGTTTCCACAGGGGTTTCTGTTCAGGTAAGTTGTGATTGTCTGTACTTGCCCATCCGCCTCTCCAATTTTGGTGTAGTGGTTTGCCCTGTAACCTCATTTTTCTGAAAGATCTAAGAGGGGTTGATTTTTCAGTTTGAAGCTTGTTTGGGAAGGAGTGGTGACTTCTAAGCTCATTATGTACCAAACCCTTATGTTTCATTTCTAGGAGGAGAAGAAAATTGGTAACAAATCTATACATTGAGCTGGTTAAAATCAACAGAGAAATTATTATTATAATCCCATTACAGTTGGGAAACAGACTTAAAGAGATTAATTGTGCAGCAGTAGGCAAATCTGTACTTTAAACAATCTATAACATTAACATTACACTTTAGACTTTCCTAGAAAAGAGAAAGGGCGCTTAAGGAATTTCCAGCTTTGTGAAAACTGGAATACACATATTTCAGATAGTTGTCATCTTAGAAGCCATTCATCAAAAACTGAAATGCATTCAGGTATTAGGCAGGCAACATAAACACGTGAAGTGGTATGAAATGGACAAAGAGAAAACAAAAGGGAATTCTGCACACATGACTAATGAAGAGTTAGTGCTCACTCCATTTAAAGGGGTTCAAACAAAGAACCAAAGACAAGCTAAATTCTCTAGCTGCACTTTTGACCGAAATCAGTTTTTTAAGGCCTTCTTGTAAGTGATTAAATTATAAAATTTTGGATGAATGATAAAAGCTTTAACATGATATAATTTAAGGCATAATTTAATTGCATTTTCATTCTGTATGCACTCAAACATAGGAAATCAAGATTTATGTCCTGAAAATACTCTGGTTGAAATCCAAGACTGAAATATCTCACAGTGAAAACCAAAAAGAAAACGAATACATTACCAAAAATAAAGTTGAAAATAAATTATAAGACAAACTAAAAATAAAACATGGGAACAAAACAAATATACTGAAAAACATCTGATCATGAAGTTGTAGCACTTTTTTAAATGTTTGTTAGGGAAAAATATAATATGAACTTTTACAAACCCTATAATATTTAAACCTCACAATAATGGTATCAATAATATAGTTCTTTCCCCAAGTTCTCAAAATTACATGTTATTATAAGGTTTTACAGTCCAAGAGACTTTTATTGCATTTAGCCTCATGGTACAAATATTCACCACTGCTTCTTGAATTTCAAACCTTCCTTATAAAGTAATTTATTTTTCTTGAAATTACATTCTTTGTAAGTTTCTTCAGTGCCAGTATATTGAAAGTAAACACTATGCTTATTTTGCCTAAATTTTTTTTTTGCTCTTGAGAGACAATTTCTTTTGATATATATTGTGTGATATGTATTTAATCTTTGCCTTCTGAAGTGATTACACCATTTCATTCCTCATTCTGTTGTTGCTATAGTTACAGGTAATGTCTATTTTCTCTCTAGTTTTTTTTCCATCTAGGATCTTTATCTCTGTATTTGATATTTTTTAGTTTCACAATAATGTGTTTATGTGTGGATTTTAACTTATTTTAAATGTTTGGTAATTTTGTGGATTTCTTCAATATATAAAGTCCTCAGCTAATATATAATTAATTACAGCCTCTCACTCAACATTTTATTTTATTCTTCTGGAGCTCAGCTGGCTATCGGTTAACACTTTCTTTAGATATGCTGTGGCATTGACCTGTGTTTCATGCAGTTGGTCTCTGCATCTTTTAAGAACATGGAGCATTCATGTATTTCCTCCTGGTCTATACTCTAGCTCACTAATTTTCTTTTCAGCTCAGTTTTAACCAATAATTGAAATAAATGCAATATTGAAATTGGATACTTATGAGATGTTAATGAAGGTACTACTTATTGTGTTTAGGTAGATCAGCAAGAGCAGTTACCATGTCTAAGCCTGAAGGTAGAAGAAAAGGGAAAAGTCAAAACAAGCTGAAGAGAAGCTGCTTGGACAGCACGACCCAACAGGAGTTCTGATTTTGTAAGAGAAATACAGCCAACCCAGAGTTACCCGCCTAATTGTCTGCAATAGGTCCCCTTGGAGTAACTCATCCAGAAACCAAAGAGCAAGGAAGCAAGCCAGTGCATTCATCCTAATGGACATCGCAGGACACAAAGCAAAATAGGAGAACCTGGAGGGGCAAAGAGGAAACATCTGGTACGATGAGACATTCCTACAATCATCTTAGTCCATATAATACTTAGGATTAAAACTCTATATATGATTACTATTTAAATTGCTCCTTTCAAAGGAATATAAAAGAGGTAGAAGAAAGTGCTGATGTCGCATTGCATGTTGGGGTGAAGTTATTCAGAAATACTTTTAGTCATTCAACACAGAGATCAGATGTAGTTCTAAGTGATTCCCTCGCCATTGAAGGCAAAACATTTATCAAAGGGCTGGAAATACAGGAGATATTAGATTTATTCATTGTATTTCAATTTTGGAATTAATGCGGCAAACTTTTCTTTTCCAAAAAAGTAAAAATCTAATACTCACCTGTTTCATCTTTATTTTATTCATCCCTGCAGTTACCATTATCATCATGGTTATATTCATCAAACACATTGCTATCAAAATCATTCTGTGACTGAATTTAAAGCTAAGGGAAATTATTTAAATACCTTTTCATGTAAGATAACCTAGAATAATGTCAGATAAAACTTAGGATAATTAATTTTATTCTCTGATTTATATTCCAGTTTGTGGCAATACATCAGTTTAGAAGTGTAATCCTTAAATAGTCTCAGTGCAGCTCCATAAAGCCTAAAATCTGGACTCATGAAATTAATTGCTCTTCCCTTTATCATTTGAAACTCTGATTCAAATAAACAATTTAAATCTATCTGTAAAAAGATAATTATGCCAATTAGATTCAGTTGATAGAGCTCTTAAAAAATTAGAGCACAGAAAATTAGTCTTTATATGTTGTGATTCAAATCTTTGTAATTCATAACTATAGTAAATTTTTCATGTAAAGTGACCTTCAGAATAATTTAGTTTAATTTGAAAGATCCTTGTGGGTATTAAAAGAACATTTTGAGTTTAGCATTAGGTGTGCGTCCTATATGTTTTTACAATTTTTAGAGTTTAATTATATTAACTTGAGTAATTTAACTTCATTCTTGCAAGAATAGTGAACTAAAATCTGAAGTTTTTAATAGGAAGCTATCTTTTTAATTCCTCATCCAGCTTAGTGGGAGAGTCCAAGAACCTAAGAAAATTCCAGAATACATTTTTTCAAAGACTCATTTCAAATACATCTTACTCTTATTCACATCTATCCTTTCTTTTCCTATTTCATATCTAACCTCTTCCTGTTTCCAACATTGTGCTTACTTTTTAAATACATTTCTGCTTCTGGTCTTGTATATATCATTTCTGAACCAATATTTACCTTCTTGCTCATAGTTTGTCTTTTTTCAAAGTTTTTTTTTTTTGCTATGTAAACTAAATTCCTCATTTAGCTAATATGTTTTTTAAAGGAGGCTCTTTGTGGAATATCTCAGTTTGATCTTACTAATTTATATCACTTCAATTCCAGACCATTTATTTTTTCTGCTAAAGTCTTGAAATTTCTTGTTTCATGAAGTCAGTATGTTTCTGTATGTTTCATGAAGACAGTATGTTGTATCACTCTCTCCAAATTACTTCTATTATTGTTCTTTAATATTATAATGTCCTTTGAACTTTACATTTTTGTGTCATTTTAATTTAAAACTCTTATTTTTTTAAAGATTTTATTTATTTATTTTAGAGAGAGGGGAAGGGAGGGAGACAGAGAGGGCGAGAAACAGCAATGCATGGTTGCCTCTCACATGGCCGTCACTGGGGACCCGGCCCGCAACCCAGGCATGTGCCCTGACGGGGAATCGAAATGGGACCCTCTGGTTCCCAGCCCGCACTCAATCCACTGAGCTACACCAGCCAGGGCTAAAGCTCTTATTTTTTAACTAAATGTTACTATTTAAAACTAAATGATCATTGAATGTGTGCATAAATAATTAATATAAATACATCAAATGAGTTATAGATTAAGTTAATTTAAAAATATTTGTAAGTATATAAAAGCTTTTATTCATGAATAAGTGTTGCCATTCACTGATACAGGCACAGGATGTACCCCAACCAACAATTTGGTTTGGATGTCCAGATTGCTAGCACGTATCAAGTACTACAGTTTCTGAAAGGCTTATTACTTGCATGACAAGGCTTCCTGGGAAGAGCAGTGCAGGTTCACCAGCAAAAAAAAAAAAAAAAGGCATAGGAGAGCAAGGACGGGAAACTATCTTGATTTTTATTGTGATGAGATGGTGGGGCAGGGTGAGCAGCTCAGTGCACATGGCCAGGACTTGGGGTGTTTAAACTTCTGGCTGAAATCAAACGTGGGGACACTTGGCTTTCGTTTCGGCCTCCCAGATAGGAGGTAGAAAGGGACAGAGTGTGGTGTGATGTGAAAGCTGTTAGACATCAAACATGAAAAATGAAGTCAGAGACTTATTATAATAATAAATAAGCATCTTTATCTTAAATGTTCAGGTGCTCTGGTAAAACATAAGGAAGGAATAATTTTGATAAATCTTAAAAATATACATCTTATATTTTCCAATAATAATTTCTTTATTAATCCAAATTTTCCACCATTCTCTTTTACATGTTGCAGTCTTTATCACATGTCTCACGGTTGAAAAGTTTATAATTAAAAACACTCTAAAGTACATGCAAGTATTCTATATTAGTTTAAATAGTTTAATTTATATTTGATTATTTTTAATTACTTTAAATAAATATTTTCTATCTCTTGGAAACCACTGTCCTTTTAACTAACCTCATTTACAAATAGCCCACTTTTACTAAAGTAAAATATTACAAATCCACAGACTTTTCTATAATTCATAAAACTCTATTATAATTAAAAAATAAGTTACATGACTTGACTTTCTTCTAATATTGACTCGTATCTTCTGACCTGAAGAAACCCTTACTGTATTAGCAGAAGTTTATCCTAAAACCTCAGCATTTCCCCTGCAACAAGAGAACAGAGGTTGGAAGTTCTGAACCTACGCATGACTTGGCTATTTCTACTTTTAGAACAGGACTGACCTTTCTCAGGCTCAAGTTCTGAAGAAAACATTCACATAACTTTTGGGGACTTTAAAAATTAGGAACTTTCACCCTTGAGATTGATATGATTGATGTCCACACATTTCTTATTTTATAGGCATGGTGAATGGCTTTAATGAAAATAGATGTTATTTTGACAATTTGCTGGTAAAATCTCTAAAGAATTTTCTAACAATAGTGCAAAATATCTATTACGAGAATATGAGATTAGTTCATCAAATCCTGGCTCCCGAGATGTAATCATTTCTATTTTATATTCATTTTTTGTATGTGGGTCTTCTTTTCATAATATCATTGAAAGTTAAAAATATATGTGAAAGAATAGTAATTTATATATGTAAACTATCACATGTTAAAAGAACATTGTGAAACTGGAATATACATTTCTTCTTTTAAAAAAAGAGCAAGAATGTGTCTGCTGTTGAAATTTGAGTATTCATTAAGTCCATCTTAAAAGTTGCTTTGTCTTTTATATTTACCCTGGTCCACCCAAATATATTAAATTGCTCTTCTGCTTAAAGGTTTCAACAACAAAAACAAGCTCACAGACACGAAGAACAGATTGGAGGTTGCCAGATGTGTGGGTGGGGTTGGGTGAAATGGGTCAAGGCGTGCAAAAGCACAAACTTTCAGATACAGAAAAGTCAGTCACGGGAATGTGAGGTACGGCATGGGGACTTCAGTTAATAATTCCCTATTCCATTTTAAAAATCACTAAGAGTCAATCTTAAAAGTACCTATCACGAGAGAAAATAAAAGTTTTGTAACTATGCATGGGGACAAATGTTAACTAGACTTACCATAGTGACCGTTCCTCAGTACATACAAATCTCACATCATTATTTTGTGCAACTGGCACTAACATCATGTCTTATGTCAGTTATACCTCACGAAAAGATTTCAGTGTTGACCCTTCGATTACAGCAATGTTTAGTCACATTCTGCCTTGATTACTACTTTCAATTACTTAACTTTAGTGAAGATTTTACTTCAAAAATGTAGTCTTGGATTAATATGATTCAAAGAAATATACATTAAAGTGAAATTACAATCTTTACAAGATGAAAAGATAGACAAGAAAGTAATTTCGGGGAAGTATATACATAGATCTCTGGGACTGAGCACGGCGTTTGAGGATATTTGTGTTCTGCAACACGCTGATCAGAAAACACACATGAAAGGAGACCCGATAATTAAGATGATCGATCCATCCTGTGAAATTCTGCATTGTGCCATCCTATGTACTCACAAAGGGTTCATGGCAGCAGGGAATAAGCCATATGTGGCCTCTGAATAAATACTCCTTACCAAGGCAGATCTTCCAGCTACCACTGTTAAGGACTCAATTGACAGCAGCAAAAACAAATTCTAAGTTTTTGATCTGGCATAATTTCCTGGCAGAATCAGCAATGGTGGCAGGTTGTAGACTATCCCCTTGCATTCTAGAAGTGATAGTGATTTATCTCCATAAAAATAGATTAATGTACAGCTTTGCTCTTCCTGTCTGAAACATTTCTGTCAGCACCTCCATCCATGTTTTATCTATCCACTTGGCAAGCCACAAATGATCAGGGAATGCATTTCATGGCAAAGGAATGGTAGAATAACTGTTGAAGGTTCACTTACAACATCATCCGGGACACACAAACTGCACATTTGGGATGCTATCCTACAGGATGTGGTAAATTCCTCCAAGCAGAGGCCATCAACTCTAGAGCCATCTTCCCCAGGAACAAAGGAACAGAAAAGAAAATGACCCCTCTCACAGACAGCAAATAAACCATTTTCCCACATCTGTAAACTAGATCCGTTGGTTGAGAGATTTTAATTCTTTTTGTTGTTGTTGTTCAATTACCGTTGTCTGCATTTTCTCCCCACCCCTCCCACCTACCCCATGTGAACCCACCTCCCTCCCTTGCTTCCACCCTCCCCCTTGGTTTTGTCCATGTGTCCTTCATAGTGGTTCCTGAAAACCCTTCTCCCCACAGTCCCCTCCCCCCTCCCCTCTGGCTATTGTTAGATTGTTCTTAATTTCAATATCTCTCATTATATTTGCTTACTTCTTTCTTTTGTTGATTATGTTCCAGTTAAAGGAGGTTTTGATTCTTAAGAGAAAAAGGTTTCCACTAGGACAAGTAATGGTCCTATTAAACTGGAAGCTGAAACAGCCCCCAGCCATCAGGGCTCCCTATGCAGGTTCAGGCTGGCAAATGAGGAGACCATTGTTTGGATGTGATTCTAAGTCCTCAGGGGAAACTGAGCCACTGTTACTCAATGAGGATAAGGAGAATATATTTGAAAACCAGAAGTTAATATGGATGTACTGCTTTATAGTACTTTTATGAAAATGATAGTACACTGGAAATTTCAAAATGCCAACTTGATTAAAGACGTGACCTCTACGAAGCCAATCTATGTAAATACGCAAGTTTCCATCACCTCGTGTAGCTGAGATACTGATAGAAGGTAATCCTCAATCACAAACACTAAGTACAATTATTTTGCTTTTACTCATTGCAATCTCAATTGGCCAAAATGATCATTTATTGTCAATTATTTAAATTCAGTCTTTTCACATATTTTAGTGGTGATGAAATATTTTGCCAACAGAATATTGCATATATAATTACCTCTAGATCCATCTAATTATTTGAGTTATTTTACCTTTCACTCGTTAATTCATTTGAAATTTGATATAGAGTTGAAGATATATATGTATTTTGCTATAATAATTAGTTAATAATCCTACTGTTACTCAACTATTTTAAATTTATTTTAATTACTATAATGATATTATGACTATTATTATGACTATTACAATGAATGATTCCTCAAATGGTTTGAAATATAACTTTAATATTTATCAACTTATTCTTTATGTGGCAAAACAAATGCATATTATTTCAGCTGCTGGTGACAGAGTATCTTTTACTATGGAATTCTTTTCGAGGAGGAAATTTCTGACGATTGCTTAGGGGTAGAAGATTATCCATTGAAAGCACAGGGCAGGATGCATACTCTCAAAAGCAGTGATTTTCAGCTGCACACTGGCGTGACACAATAAATTTTAAAGCATGCAATTCCTGACTATATAGTCAAGGGCACTGACCTCTTTTCACTTAGATTGTCAAATAAAAACATCACAACAGCCAAAACAAGAGTAGCCATTGGGTGTGAATACCGTGTCTTGAACCATAAATATATAGGTCATAATAAAGTTGCATCGTTTTTGGTCACATCACATAATAAGGATGCATCTGATTGGTTAATTCTAGGTACCAGAAATCCTTATATACAAGTATAGAGCAACTAGGATAGGTAGGTACTATTATTATTTCTTGTAAATCAATAAAAATAATACTCATTTTTGTCAGATTGGCAAAAAATATTTATATTTTGGTGTGCCACAGAATTTTAGTAGTTTATATGTGTGATACAATGAAAAACAGTTGAAAATAACTGCCATAAAGAAGCCAAAGAAGAAGGAGGAGGAGGTGGGAGGAGAGAGAGGAAGAGGGGAAGGAGTAAGGGTAAGGGAAGGAGAAAAAGAAAGAATTCCTAAAGAGGAGCGTGGTGAAAAGAACAAGAGAGAGAATATCAAGTAACGGAGCAAGTCCCAAGTGAAATATTAGGATCGTTTGCCTGGTGACTGAATGACTTTTAAGAACGGAGATTTTTCTCACCCTTTATGTTCAGCAAATACTTATTGGATGCTATGGCAAAGCTAAAGTCAAGGGAATAAATAAAAATAATTGACACCAATATTTAGAGAATAAAATGCTAAATAAGTTAATGACAGAATGTGTTTGCTATGAAAAGTGGGTGGAGTGCCTAGTTAAGAAAGGCATTCTAAAATAATTTCATTGCTATCACATAAAATACTGTTGTTCTCAAACTTGCATATTCTACTGTAAATGCTAATATTTTAACCATCAAGGGTGAGTTGCCTCAGCCTGCCAATATAAAGTATGCAAAAGAGAAGCAGAGACTTGAATTCTGAGTCTGAATTAATATTGAGACAGAAACCCCTAAAACCGAAAGAGCAGTGACAGACTCACAACTAGACAGCAGAAAAAGAGAATGACCTCAGTTGGCATGGAACATCACACCTTCCGTCTCATTTATCTTTTACCTATTCTTATACCACTACCACACTTTACCCATTTCAGTAGCATTTGATTTATTGGCAATAGCTCTCCAATCATTTGACTTCTTTTGAAACATTTTTTTCTTATTTTTCATATTAACTTTAAGTAAATTGTCATATGTTTAAAAACCTCTTTGATTTGATTATAATGTTCATCAAAAGTGTGGTCTGAAAAGCTAAGAGTGAAGGTTATACTTGATGCAATTACAGGTAATATAAAATGGTAAATAAAATTTGAATTCTGTTGTTGAGGATTGGTGTTATTAACTAAACTGAAATTTTTGTGTATGGGAACCATGCTAAGAAAGGACAGACTGCCCGTGTGTGTGTGTGTGTGTGTGTGTGTGTGTGTGTGTGTGTGTGGACAGATTTAGCACATTTCAATATTTGAGTAATTCCTTACAGTAAACATAACAATTATTTAACTTGAGATTTTTAAAAAGTATCTTACAAAAAAGTTGAATATGTTTATTCTAGACAGTGTGTAATGTGCTTTTATTTTCTGACTGGCATAATTTGCTTTCAGATTTCCCAACTGGTAATTTCTGATATGTGTGAAGGGTAACGTTTCTGCCAGTGTACTGAAATCACTCTTAGGAGAATGTTTCATTGGGTTTCTTGTGTTTCTGATAAATACAATTATAAGTTTGTTCTTTCATTTTTACAATAATAATAATTCATTAATTAAGTAATTCTTAAACTTTCAAAATGTAATTTTTTCCTATCTTACTGCATTAAATAGTATTTCCAGAGCTATATTTTTATGGTTCTAAATTAAATGTAACATTTACCATTTTATAATTGATTAAGTGATTGTGTGTTAGTTTCTCATTCTGGTAAGAAAAACTTACTGCATTATGTATAAATAATACTATCAGGTTAGATAATATATGTATCAAATACAGATACTTTTATCCTTGACTCATTGATTTAATTATTTTTATAAATTTCCTAATATTACTTCATGGGAAAACGGCCCCACCACTCAGGAGAAAGAGTTGCAAGTTGATCCAAGATGTTTCTTTCTATTCCATAGATTTTGTTCCAAATCTATCAGAAATGTTTCAACATGTATTTGATATGCTTCCCCAATTTATAACCTTGATTCAGGATTCTCTTAGTACATTCTTTTGGTTTTCAAAGTGGAGAAATAGAAATAAGAAAATTCTGTATCTTAACTCAAGTCAATTTTTCATAGTGAATCTGAACTTTGATACTTTTTTCATAAGACAATCACATCAGAGATGCAAAAAATTAATGTTATAAAAATTAAAATTAAAAACGATCATATACTTATCATCATAATTTACTGAAATTAATCAAAATGGTTAGAATTTAGAAAAACTAGAACCCAGACATTTTGGGGACTTTTTTCAGTGCCTCCAAGTCACAATCATGGACAAGTCTCTGCTGTTTCTGTCAATACGTTTTCCATTAGGCTTTATGCCAGCAACTAAAATACTTTTATAATCATTATAGGAAGAGGAAGTATAAAATGTTGTTTTAGACATTTTTAAAATGTTTACATATTATGTCACCACTTCTTCAACTGTTTCATATGCACAGGAAAATGAAACTATTCTGTGACTATCAAAAAAATAAATGCTTGTGTGTCTGTGTGTTTTCTAAGGGCAATTATATTTTAAGAATAATAAACACTATTATAAATATTTATTTTGTGTATACTTCCTTACATTCCTCATATACAGGTTATTCTGAGCTTGTTATGTGAAACTTTGGCTTCTTTTAAGAAATTCCTTAATGGTAACTACACTATCTTCATAAGAATTCTATTTTAACTGCAAACAAAGCTAAATTAATCTAGACTTAGTTATAAGAAGAACTTAATAACTTTGGCCATCTGTTTGTCTAATCATCCTTAGCTTCTTAGGCATTGAGCTAATAATTATTCTTCATATATTCTTGCATTTACATATATTTTGAGGGGCTTTGAAAACAGTAAGTACATAATTCAGAGGGTCACATGACAGTATTAAAATATAATGTTTTAAATGTTGCCATTAAAATTCTATTTAAATCTTAGAGTTGCTTATATTCATAAAATGACTTAATAAACATAATATGTTTAGCAGATGGCTTGATACATAGTAAATGCTCAATAAATGTAGCAATTATAAATAACTTAAAATGAAAAATAATCTCTATTGTCTCTGGATATGTGTTTATAATCAGCTACAGTTTTTCATTGCGTTGTTGCCCTAATAAAGTTTGAAAGTATTTAAATGTAAAATATCTTAGTAGACAACATAGACTTAATAGATGTTAAAAGTCATTAAATAGTTAATACAATAAATCATGTTGTCCTTAATCATATTGATAAACTATGTGGTATTATTGACTATTCTTTTCTCTTCATTGGCTTTAAAATCATCGATCCAACTAGGGTAATATTATTTATCCATTCATTCACCCAAAATTTACTGAGTGATCCCAATATGATGGTATTCAGTCTGAATGATAAGAGACTGTATCTGAACTTGCTTTTTCTTAACTGTGAGTATCCATCAAAATAACCTGATTTTCTTTTACCCTTTGTCTATGCCTCCCTCTTCATTTCTTTCTCACCTTTTCCCCTCTAACCCTTCTTTCAGTATATAATCTATAAACTCTGAATTTTCCCAAGGTGCCTGAACTATAAATTAGGATCATACATATGATAAATTAAATGATGTAGAAATTATTCTGATTAAAAGTCTTAACAGATGAACAGTTTATTACAATCCTATGCAAATCCTTCTCACTTCCTTTTTTCTCTTCCCCCACCTACATATGGGCCCTGAAAATTTCCCATTTTTCTTATTTATTCTATCCATATTGTATGTTGCTCATTTAAAAAATCTGATGGACACAGACAACAGTATGCTGATTACCACAGGAAGAGGAGGGGGCTTCACGTAGTAAAGGGCAAAGGGCACATAAATGGTGATGGAAGAGACTTGACTTGCAGTGGTGGACACACGATACAATATACAGGCAATGTGTGATAGAATTATAACCTGAAACCTGTATCAGTTTAGTAGCCAATCCATTTTTTAAAAGACCAGGAAAAGTTACATAAATACTCAGTATTGTTCACACAGTATAAGGTTTTTATCACTTAGATAAAAGCAAGCTACTTGACGCACAGCTGGTTTTCAGTTTAATAGAATTGCTTTTGTGATGTGCCACAGACGTGTGCCACACACAGCACTGCCGAGATTTTCATGTCAGTAAATTATTCGCAGATGAACTTGTTTTATAACACGTATGTGGAAAGAGACTCAGTTCATATAGTGATGTGTCTAACATCAAACTCCACTGAAAACGTGCCTGGGATCAGTAGGTATTTTGAACTGGGTATCTTATATCCCTGATTTATTTATATATGTATATATTTGCAAACCATAGTTTTGTTTATGACTATTGACATTTTAAATGTTCACCACACTAAATGGTATACCTTTACTTTAGTGGTTTCCTTTATTTTCAATTCGCAGGTACTAATTAAATTTGTAGTGAAAAGAAGTATAACTAAGCTATACTTTTTATTTGGTTTACATGATTATTTTATATTTTTAATATATACCACATCACTTAGACACCATGAACCTTCATTGCTGAAAACTAGCTGGTTGGTTTTAATTTCACATCCCTGCACCATTTTCAAGAGATCAGATTTTGTCATCTTGCTTTAGGTTATGTTTACTAAAAAAATTCAAATTTATTGCCATTGATTCACTGTTTACATAGATTTCTCCTTCTTTAAAAACATTTATTTGTTTTTTTTTAAGTACAGGTGGCATACAACAGTATGTTAGTTTTAGGTGTACAACATAACCATTCAATGGTTACATATATACCTTACAAAGCGATCAGCATGGTAAGTCTAGTAACCATATGTCACCATACAAAGTTACTATGATGTTATTTACTACATTCCCTAGGTCGTATGTATAACTCTGTGATTTATTTTGAAACTGAAAATTTGTGCCGCTTAATCCCCTCCACCATTTCTGCCTATCCCTCCACCTGGCAGCCAGCAATTTCTTCTATGTATCTATGAGTCCATTTCTGTTCTGTTTTTTCATTAGTTTTGTTTTTTTTATTCCACATATAAATCAAATAATATGATGTTTATCTTTATCTGTCTGATGTATTTCACTCCAAATATCCTCTAAGACCATCCATATTGTCACAAATGGCAAGATTTTATTTTTATGGCTAATAATCCAGTGTGTATACACACACACATACACACATATATGTATACTTGGGCAAAGGCAACAAGAATATATGTATGTGTGTGTATATGCATATATATACATATTCATACAAGTATATGTGTGTGATCTGTCCAGAAAGTATATAGCCATGTAATATGAAAAATAGAGAGACATTTATTGAAGAAGATACAAGAAACATCATACATAGGACAATGACACCTCAGTTCCCTTCAAAGTAGGCACCCTGGGACCTCACACATTCTAATCACCATCAGCTGCCCCATCATATTTTCCTGAATCTCATTGACTGTCTGAAATCTCTTCCCTTTCAAAGGTGATTTTAGTTTGGGAAAAGCCAGCAGTCTTGGAGCACCAAATCTGGGCCGTAGAGGGGCTGAGTCACCTGGGTCATTTGATGCTTCACCAAAACCTCTATATGAGATGTAATGCATGAGCTGGCATGTCATTGTGATGAAGCTGCCAGTCACCAGCTGCCCATAGCTGCAGCCTTCTGAATCACTCAAATAGCTTCTGCAGTGAAATGTTCAAACTTTTTGCATAACTTGGTGCAGGTTCATTGCTCTACTCATCCAGTCATTCTGCATGCAATGGCCACACAGTACACATGCTCACTCAATGACATAAACCACCCCCAGTCACTAGCACAGTGCAGTTGTCATTGTTCGCCTATGCACGTTGCAGTCCACTCTCCTTGGCTGCCAGGTCACATGGATGTCACACAAACCATTCTTGTTATATTAACAATGCCTGGACTTTTTCCAGATATATAAGTATATCTCACATCTCTATTCATTAATCCATTGTTGGACATCTAGGTTGCTTCAATATCTTGGCTGTTGTAAATAATGCTGCAATGGATATAGGAGTTCATTTCTTTTCAAATTAGTGTTTTTGTTTTCCTCAGGAAAAATACCCAGAAGTGGCATTGCTGGGTTTTATGGCAACTCTATTTTTAATTTTTTGAAGAATCTCCATGTTGTTTTCCATAGTGGCTGAGCCAGTTTACAATATGAGGGCTCCTTTTTCTCCACATCCTCACCAACACGTTATTGTCTTTAGACAATAGTGATTTTAGTGGTTGTGAGGTGATATCTCATTGAGGTTTATCTTGGCATTTCCCTAGTGATTAGTGATGCTGAGCATCATGTCATGTGTCTGTGGGCCCATCTGTATGTCTTCTTTAGAGAAACATGTTTTAAAATCCTCTGTTCCTATTATCTGTTTGTTGTTATTATTGTTGTTGATGTTCAGTTTTATGAATTTCTTACATATTTTGCACATTAACCCCTTACCAGATACATATTTTGCAAATATCTTTTCTCTTTCAGTAGGTTGTATTTTTGTTTTGCTGATGGTTTTCTTCAGTGTGCAAAAGATTTTTAGTTTACTACACTGTAGGCCTACTTGTTTATGTTTCTGGTTGTTGCTTTTGCCTGAGTATATGTATGCAAAAATATTGCTAAGACCAATGTCACAGTTTATTGCCTATGTTTTCTTCTAAGAATTTCATTTTATTTTATTTTTTATATTTTGAAATCTATTTTTTATTGTTATTCTATTACAGATGTCCCAATTTTCCCCCTCTGCCCTCCTCTGCCCAGCCACTCCCTGACCCCACAGTCATTCCCCACACCGTTGTACGTATCCGTGGGTCAGTCATGCATGTCTTATATGTAAGTTTGAATGCATTTTGAGTTTATTGTGTATATGCTGTAAGAAAGTGACTGGTTTCAATTTTTTTGCACATATCTGTCAAGTTTGCATAATTTCATATATAAGTGAAACAATTTTCAGTTTAATGTCTTGATGTATTTTGGGGAAAACTACATTGACAAAGAGAAGCAATAAAATCAAGTAATGCTGTGCTAAAATTTTAACATGATTTTTCATTTTAGAAATTGAGCTTTTGGTGAAAAATAATTATGTTTACTATGTCTATCACATTATATCATCTTAGTCTAATAAAATACTATGCAAAATCATAAGTTGTTTTGGAACTCGTAGGGAAGAGGCATTTTGCAAGTTAAAAAAATGAAACCGTTAAAAAGTGTTTATTCCTAATTATTTAATAATTAAAAACCTGACATTGCTAAGACAAAAACATGTAGAACTTTTTAAATTTTACTATATAAACACTAATATCTTTAATCCAAGTTTAAATAAGGATGTATTTCATGTTTATTTAATCTTATTAATGCAAGCATAATGTTTGCTTATAGTTCACAAAAAGGTGGTTACTACTTTTGTATTTTTAGAATAAAATCACTTAATATAAGTTATAAAAGTTTTTAGATAAGTAAAAATGCATGAACTAATGTGTAACAATAAAATAGATTGGGTACTAATGAGTATTGGAAGCAATCAAATATTCTAAGAGACTAAAATGGAACTATAATGACAAAGATGAGTCAAGAATTTTGATGAGGGAAATGCACAATTAGAAATTACATAAGAAAAGCAAACTGTCATAGGACTAATCAAGTAGAAGTATCAGATTTAAAAAGTTCAATAGGGTGTAATCACCGTGAAAGAGCATAGAATATGTGTGTTACATTTGTGCACTCTAAATTTAAAGATACTGGTGCAAGGTTTAGAAACATTGAATACATATGCAAAATGTAGTCATGATTGAAAGAATTCAATCAACCACAGTCTACAATATTTGTTCTATTTTAAGAATTGCTTATGAGAGATATGTGATAAGCAAAAAGTACGGAGGATATATATGAGAATAACTATTTAGAAAAGAATGTATACAAATAGATATCAAAATTAAACCATGTCCTGAAAGCCTTTCCTGTGTCAAATACAAAGTCAGATTACTAACATGGTTTAAAGTCTGCCACCATGACGAGTTCCCCAGTGTGTATCTCATTACAATATAAAACCAGGAAACACGGGCTGACCAAAGTTGAAGTGTGTTCAGCATGATCACAAAGCACACGGTTCATCTATGTGGACAGCCTCATCTTTCCCAGTCTCCTCTAGAACAACAAAGGAACTAATGAGTGCTATCATTTGTACTACCTTGTACAGGTCACATTTCTTTTGAAACAATATTCGCATTTCGTGAATATTTTGCAAAATATTTTAAATCTGGTAGCTGGGTGTTTAATTGCCCTCTGGAATAGTCCAACATTTATATTATAAAGAATTTATGATGATTATAATATGCTTTTTTTTAAATTTCTGCTTAATAACTATTTCAATCATTGAATATACAATGGTATAAGTGATTTATTCTGATATCATAAGACAGAAAGTTAAAAAAGAGAAAAACTGTAAGACCTAATGATTGAATAATTGTCAGGCAATACTTCTCCAGTGGTAGTTACTAAAGCCAAATAATTCTTTGGTTTAGGTGTAATGCAGCTGTAGCATATAGCAGAGTAGATGCAAAAGGACTCCCCTAAAATCTGAAGATGCATTAGATGTAGTTGGAGAAAAAAATGTATACATGCAAACCAGGAAAGACTGGAAACGCAATAGCACAGGCCCTGGGACTGTAGGGATGGCAGTGACAGAGACAGGTGCAAGTGCGTGCGTTTCAGCATTGTCACAAAAAGCTTCCTAGAACTTGAAATTAGTGGCTTTATTTATCTGAAAGAGAAGGTGAAAATCGCAAAGTTCTCCTGAAAAATGAGGAACAAAAGTAAAGACATGGAGCCATGAAGCAGTTTGGAATGTCTAAGCACAAGCTATTTTGTGTTGCCGAAAAGGAAGAAAACGAGTTGTGCGAAATGGGACTGCAAAGCCTGGGAAGCCGTGGCTCACTTCAGTGCGCCGTGTATGCCGTTGAGAAGTTTAGAATTGAGAATGATTTGGAGAGGTATGAATCCATTTTACACATGGGAATTATTGCTTACATTTATTTGTTAGCTTCGTAATTCCAGCATAGTTGCTGAAAATGAAGTTAGTGCTTCATTTTCCAATTACCTAACAGATTTAGAATTACCCAGCTTACTTCATTGATACAACACCAAATAAAATACACTAAAAAATAATTATTTAAATATGTTGCTAATTGAATGAAAGCAATTAACTTCAAAAGAGAAAAAGGAAGGCACCCCAGAGGTAAGCAAGTTCTTGCATGACCTTAAGCCCTGAATGCAGTTGTCAAACAAGTGGGCCCTGAGTTGCTGCCTAGACAACACCAAGGCACCCAGGACAGGACACAAAGATTAGATTTGCACTTCTGTGTATGATGGAGGAACTTGAACATATCTAACCCAACCCTCAACTTCATAAGAACTAGAAAAGCAGAGGTGAGATGGAAATCATTTGATGGCCCCAGAAGGCAACAGCACAGTCAGGGAATTGAGGGACAGTGACCCTGAATGCAAGGGAAATCCACAGTGAGGGCCTCATGTTGACCCAGATTTGTCCCTCAGGCCACTTTCCAGTTTGTTGCATTATAGTGACATAGAGCCCAAACTGAAAGTGGTCTTAATGTCTAGGAAGACACCAGGTGGAAAATCACAGTTGCCAGGAGACTTAGAGATAGGAGAGCAAAATCCAAAGCAAAGGACCAAAAGCTTGACGTTTGGGGAAAATACTAAGTACTTGTATTTAACCTATGCCTGAAAATGGAAGAGGAAAGGCACGGCTGGATGCCACAAAGGGATTGGATGGAGCTCTAGCGGAAGCCAGACATGTTGCCTACCACCAGCTGCTCGTCACACATTTCATTTCCTGCAGACCTTGTCTGGCCCTTGTGGAAGGTTGTCAAGAGGTCATTTTTAAGAGTTTTCAACTAGGGGAAATATCCTCAGCCTGAGGCAGAGTACCACTGGTAGATGTCAAGTGATGAAAGTGGGACATGGAATTTCGGAAAGTATCTACAATAGTCATAGCTACCTATCCAAAAATTATAATTTATTTTCTGAAACAGAGAAGAAAAAGCAAGGGTTCCAGAAAATGAGAGAGCTATAAAGTTTGCTGAGTTTCTAGGATAAAGATTATAGAGGGAACAGGATCACGGGAAAGTATAATCACACATTTTAAATTTAGCAGGTACAGAATTTTAAGTGTAGGAAAGGCAAAATAAACTGAGAACTACAGCTAGTGACCACATCTGCATGTCATGAAGAGTTTCTCTTTTATCTTCCTTCTGGAAAAGTATATTGTAGTTGTAGCTACAGACCCACAGAACGATCTCGCTCAGACCTTCCAACCTCCCTTTTCTTAGCTAAGCTGCCGAGGACGCCGGAAACATACTCTACTTTCTCTTCTACTTTTTAAAGTCAGGTGTAGACTGCCTTGCTATCCTGAAACAAGTAATTGAACAGGTTTCTAACTATCCAGCCCTGCAGTCTTAAAGTTTAGTATTTAACAATCATAATTTTATTAGCTAAAGTCTTCACTGTCATGAGCAGATTATAATTTCATTCCTTGAAAAGGCAGGTTACCCTTAAGAACAGTTCTGAGAGAACAATTAGATGTTTCCTATTTAAAAGGTCTAGCATTTTCCTCTACTAAGAAATGTCAAACTTTGTCTCAAATATAAATGATCTCACAGAGAGCTGCCCTCTGCCTAATTAAAACTCACTTGTACCACCACTAAGCATGCTCATTGTTTTACTTTGATTTTGCATTTCAATTATCATAGCAAAGCTATATGCAAGCATCATGTAGAAACTTTGGGGCCTTTTAAACTGACAGGAAATATGAGATGATTGATTTGGTTTTGTTGACATAAGTACACTTAGCCTAACATGATTGACTCCAGTCCAGAATTTCCTATCACCCAACTCCCTTTTAACTTCACTTTTGGGTCTAGTTGTCAGAAAAATACATATTGCAAACTTGGTCTTATCACCTAGCTGCTTTAAATTACATTTGGATCAATATGAAAAAAGTTGCAAAAAAGAAAGAGAACGAGTCGGACCTTTGATGACAATAAACATGGTTTCAGTGTGTTGATATATATTGTTTTAAAAATTCACGATCACGTAATTAAGTTGCCTTATCTTTTGCCTTAAATTCTTAAAAAGACAACCAAATTAATCCAGCCAGATAATCACCTCAGAATTTTAAAAGTCTATTGATTTTTTTTTTCTTCTAAAATCTCCTCAGTAAGATCTGTCTCTAGAGGATTCTGTAAAAGGGCAGAAGACGTCTCTGCCGCCTTGGTCCTCTCAGGCACTTGGCAGTTTAATGACTCATTGTACTTATAAATGCTCCTGATTAAGCTCTTTTATTTTTATTCTGTAATTTAATTTATATCATTACATTTCACGTAGAGTTTTCTCATTTCTGCTTCCTGATTCACACGTCATTAAATGTCCATTTATGCAGTTGATAGTCTCTTATTAACGTCAAGTACGTTTTCTCTGTTTGGCCTTTGATAATCACTTATTAATAGATGTTTTCTTGCAAACTGACAGAAACAATTTTTTACATGTAAGATATCTATCTAAATTCCAAAAATGGAATTCATTTATTAAAAAATTGTGTATTTATTCTTACATGTTTAAACTTCACTCACCTTCAAAGTACTTTCCATTTGATGTAATTCATCTATTGAGATGTTTTTTCCACTCCTCAAAACAGTTTTTGAACTTGTCAATTCCGATGTCTTTTAGTGATTCTACCATTTTTTTTTGTTGTTTCACCTCTTCCCCATCTGTAAAATGTTTCCCTTTGAGGACTTTTTTCATCTGGAAAAACAACAACAAAAAGTTGCTCAGGGTGAGATTGGGGGAATAGGCAGTGTGGGGCACAAGGGTCAGGCATGGGGGTCATGCCGTTTTTTTGGTCAAAAACTGCTGAATACTCAGTGTGATGTGGGCAGGCACACTCCTAAATCACCCATCATGAAATGGACAAAATCATTGAAAGACTCTTCAAAAAATTCACTGAAGCCAAACACAGCCTCTCACAACAACACCAACTGGTACACTGATACCAATGGGTTCCTAGAACACTCACCTAGCAGGTGGGGGGAGGGAGTCTGTACTATAAGGGGCTCACCCTCCAGAAGATAATTCTGGGGCTTTTTTGGGGGGTGGGATTCCCCTCATATAATATTGTGTATGAAATAATTGATGTTAAAATCATTGAGAAATAAATGTTACTAAAGTATAATGCTAAAAAATAATTACATCCCCTTAATGTTGCCCAGATCTTATAGAAGACATAATATTGAAGCAGCTTTTTGCTTGCTAGGGTATTAACTAAGTTTTCCCACAGCATAGTTTGATACTTTAGATCAGAAGATACACAACTGAGTATTCACATATAATTTTACACTGAAGCACAAGTTGTGATAGATATGAAATAGCAGTACAAATTATCAGAACGAAATAGAATCTTTCAGAAGATAATTAGGAGAACTACTTCTAGGATTCTTTAACCCTCTTATGTACTTGAGAATATAAAATAATCAAGTGGAATCTTCTTAAAGAAATTTTCTTTGATTAGTATTTTTGCCTCTCTTGTGAAAGGGAGGCATGGGATCCTCATTTCACTTAAAGCCAATAGAGCAAGGGCGTCAAACTCACTTTCACCAGGGGCCATATCAGCCTTGCAGTTGCCTTCAAAGGGCCGAATATAATTTCAACTCCTTAACAGTTAAGGAGTAGTTACATTTATACAGTCCTACAATTATTTTGGCCCTTTGAAGGCAACCACAGGGCTGATGTGGCCCCGGGTAAAAGTGAGTTTGACACCCTTGCAATAGAGGACGTCCTCTATAGTACATATCAGTTAGAAATGAGTTGCCTGAGATTTGCAGACTGAGTGTGATTAGTGTTTCAGAAAGCAAAAGTGGCTTTTGAACTGGGGTATGACTCGTACCTGGAAAATCTAGAGACCAAGAAACTTGCTGATGAACTGTTTTGGATGTAAGCATTAAGACTGTGAAGATCCAAGAAGTGCCATTGAGACAGGGTTTCACTCTGTTTTGAGACACAAGTTGCACAAATATTTCCCAGGAATGAGAGTCTCACAAAACCGGGTCCAGAAAGAAGCTGGAGGTATAATTCCTGATATCCCGAGAGTCCCAAGCAGTCATCTGTATCAGGGAAGTTCAGGGAAGAAGGACTCAGCAAAAATTCCCCGTGGAGCCCTGGACAGAGTTAACTTTAGCCAGCTGCCAAGGTGGGAAACTAGGGAAGGGTCCACAGGTAGGGATTTTCCACTCTCCTGACCTTCTGCCCTCCCCCTGCCCTGAATATGATAAAAAGCAATATTGAAGTTAGCTGTGGAGAACTTGAAACATCTTAGACAAGTAAGGCAAAACAAATTAAGTTTGATGTGTTTATTTTTGACATTCCAATTACTAAATTATGACAGCGTTTGCAAATTAAAATGTCTTGAAACTTACCTATAAGAAAACGCGAAAAAAGGAAACCCACCAAAGTTTTCATACAAAGGTAAGAAATAGTTACTCCAACTGAATGCATTTTAAAGGGAAGACGGCAGGAGAAAAAAAGTGGCAATGCTATTCTGTTACGAGCTCTGCTTACTCAGCACGATCATAATGTTTTGAAAAAAAACTTTATATCATAATGTTTTGAAAAAAAACTTTATATCATAATATTTTGAAAAAAAACTTTATAGGATTGAAAATATATTGCAGCTTAATAAAAATAACATACTATGACTCTAAAATACAATACTAAAATACTAATTATTTACATTATTAAGTTCCAAAAATTTTAGTTAAAAGTTATATTAATAAATGTCAGGGCTTGGAGTTAACTGGAGTTTCAAACCAAAATACACAATATTAACTTTCTGTTCTTAATTATTTTGATTCCAGCAATTATAGGCATCTTAGAAGGAAGACTGTTAAACTTGTCTGTTACAGAACAGAGGGGGAGGGGGGCTGAACGATATGAAAGACCCCCCCTTCTTCCTTTGGGGGTTCCTCCCCCTTACCAGTTTCGCCCGCCGCCAGAGGAAAGACGTAAAAGGAAAGGAATTATTATTTATTTGGAAGTTGTACAGACTAAAGTTCTTTAGAATACACATAAACGCACACAGTCCTTCCCTGTCCCTCTGCCCTGTCTGGAGTACCGTATCTCTTGCAGGCTCCCGGCACCAGCCAAGTGGCAAAAAAAGGAGCACTTCCAAAGACACGTGGTCCCCTCTCGCCAAAACCTCATGGTCCCAACAAGACACCCAAGCCATGTTGTCCCAAAAAGAGTTGCTAAATGGCTGCCCCACCTGGGTTTAAATCCCAGGGCCAATCTTTCTCTGCAGCCACATTTCCGGCTCTTCCCACAACAGGCCACAGCTGCCAGCACTCAGGGCAGGTGTGGCCCTTTGGTGTGGAGCCAATTATCTCCAAGCTCTTCTGGACCCCATTACAAATCCCTCTTTGGGGGCTGCCCTCTTGGCTGCACCCTGTTACATGTCTGCTCCTCCCCCGACTAAGACTGGCATAATACCTGACCAAATACATCCCCCTTCAATGTTTGGGGACTGATTCAATTGCGGGGAGCAACCTGTTGGTTTTGAATAATCAAATATTATAATTAATAAAAGCTAATTTTCTAGTTTACCTATGTGCTATGAAAGAGGTTATTATTATCTCCAATATCAAAAGAGAAAAGTTGAGGCTCAGAAAGCTTAGTTTCCCCCAAATTCATTCTGCTAGCAACACAAATTTCCAGGTCAGTCTGACTGCCTCCGAAGGCTACCTCCACTCTGTACTGTTGTGTATCACCCATAGTGAGCCAAGTTTAGTTGCTTAGAAACCAGGATGTTTTCTAAATATTATTAATCAAAACATAATCAAGTTATCAGTATGTTATCCAAACGAGGTGACTTTACAAAATCCTCGGTATAAAGAAAACAAAACACTAAAATCTCACAGAACACACTAATTTGGTTGTTTAAATCAAAAACAAGTTCTGATTTGTATGGTTTGACACAAAAAACAGGGAAATTCGGGAACTGATTTGTCTTTACATATTTACCAAAGGTAGAAAGCATCTGCTCATAAAGCCTGCACTTGTCGGTGCCTTAGATGTTTGCTGGGCGGACTCTGCGCCCAGCGGCGTCAGAGGCACTGGGCTCTGGAGATTCATCTGTGAACAAAATAGTGTCTCTGCTCTTACAGGGCTCACTTGAAGAAGCAGACATTAATTGCAAATAAAAAAGTTTTAGGTGGTATGAAACTTACTGAAAGCCATCTGTGTAGTAAGTATCTTTTAAAATAAAATCATTTTAAAATGTGTTTTGAAGCGATTACTTATATAAAGATTGAAACAAAAGTGCTTGTTTGTTGGCTAAATGCATTTCACCCTGACTGAGAGACAAGTGCAATAGTAGTGGGACTTTCATATTATCAATAAATATAAAAACACCCTTAAATACCTTTAGCAGCAATATCTGAAAACACCACAAGATGGTGACCTTACTCTATAAAAACAATTCTTTGGTTCAAATAGTATAAATATTCTTCAGTTTTCTAAAGCAAAAACTAAAGGTTTTTATTTTTTACTGTTTTGAAAGTCAAGATGGGAATTCAAGAATATATAACAGTTGAAATTACACTGAGTGATTTTCCAAATTAATCTTTTAAAAATCTACTAGATATTTTTACACAGCAGCATAAATAAATGAATCCACCACAGCTTTGGCAAACAATGAAGTTTTACTCTCAAATTTTTGACCTAAAATTAGTGCCTTATCTGTTACATTTACATACAATGCATTTTTCTAGTCTCTTAGATTTCCATTGACTGTCCTTGATTACAAATTGCAAAATGGTTATATGTCAAAATAACTTTAAAATGTTATTAAATCTCAAGAGAGATTTAATAGGTGGTTTTCAAATTATGGTAAATAGATAACTTGATTCGAGACTGTCATTTATAAGTACTAACAACTAAGAATTTGAAACTAGTCAAATATTCTAAAGTAATGATATACATCTTCCCTACACACCAAATTCTATCTTTTTCCTGTTTATCAGATGGACTGACTGGCAACTCCACGCCCTATTCACTACTTACATTCTCCCCTAAGTCACGTGAGAAACCCTGTCCCGTGGTCCTGTGTCAGGATCTGATGATGAGGGGCTGTCACTTGGGATTTGAAAGTCAGAAGAAAAAGAGAAGGCCTTATTTTACGTCAGTGGTTTCAAGCAGGCAAATGAGCAAGCAGCAGATATGAGGTTTGCAACAATTTCCAAAATGAGTTCCTGTCCATCATCCACTGCAGTGCTATGGCCACCTGGGATCGGCAGGTTTTCCTGATATTGTCTGAGTTGCTGACATCTAAATGAGCTTCTGCAAATTAAACATTTGGAGGATGAGATTATTGACTACGATGTAATCTGTATAGCATCTAGCAGCATTTTTCTAAGCTTTATTCCTCGGTCCATTTCAATGAGTGGTAAACCTCTAACATGTATATTAAAATCTCTTGGAATACATAGAGTGGCATATGATTTCCTGATTTTACCTAGAATGATACCGTAATCAGTGGAAGTGGAGTTCTTTAGGTGTTGCAAGGAAAAGAATTTCCTGAGACCCACATGGGAGGATGGGGGTTCCACAGTAAATTTATTGATGATGTAAAATTAAAGGGTTTCCCTCCTGACTTCATAACATCCCATCTCCCTCCATACTACCATGGAAAAATCAGGGCCAGAAATACAATCAAGGTCCAGAGATCTTGTGCCATGCCAAAGCTAGTCCAGTCCAGTCTTCTCATCAACCAGCTAGTTTAGCTTGCATCCCAGCTGCAATCCTTTGCTGTGCTGAGGTATTCAGTCTCCTGCCTTGTGCAGTCTATGTGGTCTCATAGCTGCTAAGGACACATGTCTAGGGAGGGAGGACATGTTATTGCATGGGACAAATGCAGGTCACGAGAGAGAGCTTCTTTGTTTCACTTGGATTATGTGAATTTAGGCATGGAAAAGAGCAGAAGCTTTTTCAAAAGAATCAGTGAACAGCTCAAGTTTTTGTAGGCTTTTGATTGGTCCACCCCCTAGTTACTCTGACAGGTCTCTTTGGTCAAGCACTTCCTCTTGTGCCCCCAACAATTTGATTTTGAGGGAGAAAAGCAGAAGTGCTAATTCCCTTGCCAGAGAAACGCCGTAATCCCCTGGAGTGTGAAGTTCTGAAGCTGTCACTTTCTGATAAAGCAAACAGGCTCATGCTCCCCAGTTTATTAAGCTCAATGTCTAACCCCCCTCGCTTCCTTTTCCTCTACTAATAATTAGCTGAATACCAATGGTAACAATACTCTCCTATAAATTTCAAAAAATAAAATGAGAATAGAGCATAAGAGATTGTGTCTATGTTTGATTTACCAACCTTTAGTACGTACATACCTATGCTCAGGGGTACAGTTATAATAATCACAACATCCCCTTTCATTCAGAAAGAAGAAAGTGAAGCACATATTAGTCACTTGTCCGTAATAATTTTGAGTTCCTGCTGGCAATTTTGCAAGAAAAATTATCCTGAAGATAAAGAATGTTTTTTTACATAATTTCTTTTTTTTTTAACTTTTTTTATTGTTATTCAAGTACAGTTGCCTCCATTTTCCCTGCACCATTTTCCCCTGCCCCACTCACCCCCACCTCCCACCCTCAATCCTTCCCCCCTTTGGCTTTGTCCATGGGTCCTTCAGACACGTTCCTCCACTACCCTTCGTAGCTCCCCAACTCCTTGTTCTTCCAATTTCACCCTCCAAGCATTCCTTTATTTTCTTTTATCTCCTAAGCCACTTCCAAAAAGCAATGCTTGTTTCCAGGGGAAATTTAGGAAACCTAAGGTCATCGCACATTTTGAAGAGCCCATTCTCTTAATTCAGGCTGGTTGCACTTCAGTAGTCTAATCCTCTCACTTAATTGGTATTTGGTCCATTATATTCTAATTAACTAAATGTTGCTAATGTGCCAATAGCAACACCTACAATTATTTTCAAGACCAGGCTCTGTCTAAAAATACCTGGCTTTCTTTAGGGAGCCAAGCACCTAGTCTTTTCACTCTGAGCCATTAACTGCAAAGAACATATTTCCCGAGACCACATGGATCTACTTAGAATTTGTACTGTAAAGGGCTTTATGAACACAGTTTGAATTGGATTTTGCTTGTACGTTGCATTTTAATTAGTCTTTTTTACTCAGAGCATTTGCGTATGCATCTTTCACTGCTGGATATTAGAAGGAGTTGTATCTTTCATCACTACAAAAATATATTTAATAAATTGTATTTCCTACTGTATGATGCTGGTTGAAGCATTTATTTTTCTCAAATATATATATATATACACATACATATATTTCTGAAGAGAAAAATCAGAGAAAATAAGAGTTGTCAAAGGTAAAGCATGATGGACTCTACAATAATGTGAAGAGGTTGAGAAGACAGGACAAGATCAAGGATAAGTATATCAGTTGACCTGTGTGAAGTATATCTAAGAGTATGAAGACTAATTATTATTGAAACTGATATATCCTGCTTGTTTAATATGTATAAGTATGCATATTCCTATATACATGAGTGTGTAAAACTGTCCTATGTTCACATACCTATGTGTGATGGTTTGTCTATTGATTATATATCTATATATTTGAGTTAATGTGTTTTAATTAAAATAAACTCAAGTGGTATTATTGAATGAACTTTTATTCAAATTATTTTCATACTACCTCCCATATTTACATAAGTAACACTGGGCTAGATATGAAATAGAAGTGTTAAATAAGTGAAGGGTCATTTCTTTTAATTCTAGGATGAATCATAAAATTACCGTATTTTTCAGACTATGAGATGCACTTCCCCCCATACAAATTTGGGAGGATAATGGAAATGCATCTTATAGTCCAAAGGTAGCTTACCTGGCTGTTTACATTTACATTGGTGAAATATTATGTTATTTGTTATTAAATATTTTACCACATGTTTTGCTTCAAAAATTTTTTTTCCTATTTTTTTCCTCTAAAACCCAGGTGTGTCTCATGGTCTGGTGCATCCCATAGTCCGAAAAATACATTATATTGAATTGAAGACTGAGAAAAGATGTGGAAAATCTCTCTTATCAAAATTTGATTATTTTAATATTGACTTGTTTGTAAAGGAGGAGTAGAAAAAGCAGAATCTAAAATTTGAAACCTGCACTTGTTGGAAGCTAAATTGGCCTAAACGCAAAATAGTTTAATATACTATGAATATTTTCCTACTGCCACATGAGAAAATAAGCTATTCTATAGAAATATTAGTACTACATGAAGATTTTGATCTGTAATAATCTTCAAACAATCTATATGAAATAAACTTAATAAACCAGCATTTTCACAAAAATGAGTATTGTGCCATCTCCAAAGTATGCTATGAAGTGAATTCACCACCACAAGGAGTTTAAGTTATTTTGATGGATCAGCTAGATATTTAAGGCACAACGTAATGAAATTTAAAATTCCTTGCTTTAGTTATTAGCCCTTAAAAAGACTGATAACAAAGTGATTTATTAATTTCAACCAGGCAAAAAGATAGAATGAAGGGATATTGGAAAGAAAAAAATGTCAGGAGTTCAAGTTAACAGATACAGATATGGATAAACTAAGACCCTTAAGTACTTAATAAAGACATGAAAGGACTATTATCTAAACATGGAAAGGGAATTGCTGTTTACCATGAAGGTGAAGATGCATAATGTCTTTTAAGAAGATATAAAATGTTATAGATGTGAATGTCATGGCTATTTTTGATTCAAGTCAACATTTATTAAGAAACGATTACCAGTCAAGCATTGTGAATAGTACTGGGGGCACACAGATAGTTAGACTGCGGGTTACAAAAAATTCCTCCCAGCCAAATTAAGAAGACAGGCAAGCAAACAAATAGAACCTAAAGATTTAAAAGGGTTACTATAGAATAAAAAGACTTTTTTAATCTAGAAGTCAGAAAATCTTCCTGGATGAAACGAAGTATGATCTGCATTCTGAGCAGAGGGAGGAACTGGTGTCTTTGCACGGAGCACAGCAGAACACCTTGACAGGTCAGTGAACAAACACGGACTCTGAACTTCCATTTTGACCATGACCTTGAGTAAGATAACAACCTATTTGAGCTTTGTTTACTTTCTCTATAAAGAAAAAAGTGCAATCCTTACTTTTAGAATAGTGCTGTGGTTTGAAATATGTATGTAAAATCCATAGTAAAATAATACATTAAAATAACCATAATTCATCAAGTATTCAAAACATCAAACAATAAGATGAACTCTTTTCATACATAGTCAAATTTAATTTCGAGCACACTCCTGTGATACATATTGTTATCCCCATTATAGAGTTATAACCTGAGGCTTAGAAAAATAAAGCAATCTCTACAATATTATGGTGTTACAGGGGAAGCACTACTTGAACCTACAATTCTTTGAAATTTCTTTGCTCTTAAGAAAAAAATCCAAAATGATAACCCAGTTTACAAAGCCCTGCATGATCTCTTCTGCCTGTTTTCCCAGCCCCAGCTAATCACCTGCTCCTCACTCTCCATGCATCAGCCTTAGTGAACTATTCACTTTTCAATTAACTACAGATTACCTTACTTCCTGTTTTCTTTTCCTGCAATGCTGATCTTTCCTTCTTCCCCTGGCTAATCACTCTTACTCTTTAATTCTTACTTCCTAGACACTTTCTCTCTCTTTGAAGATTATATTAGATTTGTCTACTGAAATAATCAAGGATAACACTCTCTACTATATCAGCATTACCACCACCATGATTCCTTCAGAGAGCAAACTTTTCCGTCTTATTGGCCACTATGTCTGCAGCATTGAGCATATTCCTCTGTGCACAGTAGGGGCTCAATAACTATTTGTTAGATAAATGAATAAACATTTGGAAAGACCCAAGCATGTCTAATTCCATCAGCCATCCTCTTAAACCTCAAAAGTAAGTACATACTAATACTTGTATGTGATTATTACCGTAACGTTTAATGATTGCGAACTGGTAGAAAGACAACTTTTGATTGGTAAAAACAGGCAAAAGAAGACTAGAAGTAAAGAGAAATAGAGATCAGACAATAGAAATGGTGTCACAAAAGAAATCTGCAGGTAGCAGAGGTTGTAGTAAAAATAGTGTGGCTCGGAAGCAGTCAAAGCTTTCAGAACTAAGTATGAAAAAAAGATGACCCAGCGATGAGTATCCGAACACTAGAGACATCTGCATACAGACATCTGCATACCCTCTCACCACTTAACTATTTTGAAAAGTAACTTTATAGTGAAGTTTGATGATTTGTACAATAGAAGTTTAGTATCTCTACTCATGTCCACTGTTTATTCAGCTATCTTTGTATTATACCTGCAATAACAGTTAACATTTGTGTTGCATTCCCAACATTTCTGATTTTTCTGCTGAATATGTTATGTATCTATAAAAGGTTTATTTTTTCTAGTTGGTCTTCCGTTAATAATTTTTCTAAAACATTGTTTCTATCATAAACAAACATGCCAGCGAGTAAACGGAAGAAATCACTCTCAATATACCTCAACTTCCAAAATCTGACTTCCACTATAAAGAGAAATTTCCTTTTTTAAATGATAACTTTTTTCTATATTTGCTTTTAAAGTATACATTTTTCTAAATTAAGTCTTTTTTAATTTAAAAAAATTGCTTTTTCTTTTTTACTCAAGCTGCCAAGAACATGTAATACATTTCAGGCTCTTATTCACACAGGTAGCACACTAGGTAGTTACTTTTAGCATCTGTTTGTTATAAAGTTCAGTACACCCTTAAGACACATCATTCATAAACACTGAACATGCAAACACTGTTTATATTAAATTGGGTTGCATGAATGATCCAGAAATCATGAATGTAAATTATTGCTTGTATTAAAAGAAAATGGTAGTATTTCAGCATTGAAATAAGAACTCCATTTTATTTCCAGAAGCCGAAGTTATTAAGTTGTAAATCAGATCATGCCAGGGTTCTGAGCGATTCTTTATCCTCAAAGCACTCTAAAGTATATCTCCTTCTAAAGAATGTTGAGTTTACTTTTGCAAGAGACTGAAAACCTTTCAAATGGTTTGTTTTGCATTTTCTTACTTTTATAAACAGGCAGAATGAAATATGTAGCAGGTGCTGAAATATGCACCTGACCTAAACTATGTGAGTAGATGGATTCATGAACTATCATCAAACACCGTAATTCAGTGCAGCTTTAGGGCAAAGTACCCTTTTTTAATGAAGTTACCTAACTGAAACATTTTTTTCCTCTACCACTATGTTTTTTGCTATCTTGGAACTAGAATAGTACAGGATTCTGTGAGCTATATTTAGAAGAAGTCACTGGGGTCTGGAAAATATAAACGTTAGAGCCACTGGTTATTTTGTTAACCCTGCCCAGTAACAGGCAGGGCTTCTTCTCTTTTCTATCTGAACTGAACAAACTGCTTAACAGTTCACCTCACTGGAGGAATGAGGAGAACCCCGGGATGTTACGGTCAGAGCAACCATTTTCTCTATGCTTGCCACGGGTCCAACGCAACCTTCTCTCCTCTTCTCTCCTGCAGCGGGGAGGCAAGGGCAAGATTCTCAGACAGGGTCAGCAAGAGGGGTGTCGATTTCCTTACAACTTCTCGCAGCACAGCTGATCAAGAAACAGACTTTTATTTTGCTTAATTCATGAATATTTAGGGTCTGTATGTTACACCAACTGAAATTAGATTCTAACTAGTATGCTTATTTGACTTGCATACATTACGTACATGCATACAATAATATAATAGAATGTGCCCTATCACCACATTTTCTCGCTATTGTGGTAATAGTCACTGCTGTAATTATGCAAGGGCAATATACTCTAGGTATAAAGCAATGAAGGGAGCAAATAAAACGGTATTTCTTTGCCAGTTATATGATTGCACTACATAACATTCAAGACAAAACTGGAAATATATTATAAGCTTAAAATATATTTTATTAAAAGAGATATAAACAAAATACAAAAAAAGTTGTTATTAGTTAAGAAGTACTGCATGTTCTGTGCTTTTAATGACAATTTGACACTGTACACATAACATTTAATTTAGAATTGTAATTGATGGTTATGTTTCTTAAGAAATTAATGCTTCTTGCCCTGGCTGGTGTGTCTCAGTGGATTGGGTGCCCACCTGTGAACCAAAATGTCTCTGGTTAGATTCCCAGTCTAGGGCACGTGACTGGGTTGCAGGCCAGGTTCCCAGTAGGGAGCACACAAGAGGCAACCACACATCGATGTTTCTCTCCTCTTTCTCCCACCCTTCCCCTCTGTCTAAAAATAAATAAATACAATCTAAAAAAAGAAAGAAAGAAAGAAATACTTCGTAAACAGTCTTGCAAATTTATATTAAAAACCTATTTGAATCTTGAATGAGCTGTGCGTCATGAAGAAGACATTAGTTCTCAATTCTTTGTGACAGTTGATGCGGGGAAGCATTGCACTCAATCAATCTCACTCATATTCTTTACAGGTGAGAATTAGAAGAATTCCGGGAAGGTTCTGTTGCATTTTCTGGAAATCTAATAAATATTTTGTCAGTTTTGAAGGAAGTATTTTAGCTAAAGTATTTCATAGGAAAGAAAAAAATTTGTTTCAGAGATTTATTAACTTTACAAGAATTAGAAAACTAGAATTATTACATTTGTACAAAAATAGAACTTAAAAGATAGCCAATAATATATTTATTATATTAAAATAATATATATCAAAATTTCTTCTTACACATATATTATAAAGAATTTTAATGAGTTTTGTTTATAATGTTGATGAATTACCTTATGAAAATATAAGATAGCTATGAGAATATATATTTAGCTTTTACAATCTCCTACTTACTTTTGTTCCTACTTAATATAAGGCTTCTGTCCATTTAGTGAGATTTTGTGGCAAATAAAACAGCAATTGATTGTTGCCACTGAAATAGCAATAATTAATTATAGCACATCTTACTTGTTTCTCAGTTAAAAGTTATTTACTCCTATTTGTATAGTTAAAACTAATTCAGCTTCAAATCAACATAAGATTTCAGAAGATTGGTTATTTACATTCTCAATAATAGGAGGAGGTAAAATCATAGTTTGATAACATATATTCTAAACCCTTATGGTTAAAAAGTTATTTAACATTTATGCTCTCCCTCCCCATTTCAACACTTTAGGCAGGTCCAAATTATCACTGTTGGTTATGTTTCTTCTCTTTTTCATTTCCATGTTTACTACATACAGATACAGTGGAGTGTTGATATGTCCTTCTAATCTCTCTACTATATCTTTTTAATTCCATACTAACTATGAGTCCAAACTAATCTCCACAAAACACTAATTATATTACTTACGAAAAATTTCAATGACTTCTATTATCCATAGGATGAAGTCCATACAGTTTACCTTGATATTTAAAGCTCATTTAATTCTATCTCTAAACTACTCTTTAGCATTATCTTTTATTCTCAGCCAAGAGGAGCCCTTGTTTCTACTAAAAACATCAGACAGGATTTCAGTCTCTAAGATAACTCTTACTAAGAAAGTTTGACACTAAACAAGTAAAAAAAAAAAACCTTTTAGCTTCTATCAAATGAGTGTAAAAAGTTAGAGCAACATAATGAAACAAGCAATGTCAGTGGAAAATACTAGAGAGTGTGTTGCTGGTGCTTCACTCTGGGACACTGATATGTAACTAGGATATAAGTAATGAGAAGAGGTCACTCATATGAAACTGCGAGGAAAATAGATTTCCAGGTAGTAAGAACAGCAAAGAAAGGCCCCAAGGTAGCAATCAGAAACATGTCTGTAAGCCCACGTTCAAGACACCAAAAGGCCAGCGTGCCTGCGACAGAGTGACAGTGACAGGGAGGGAGTGCACAGGGCCTGGATCACCCACCACATTGCAGGCCATGGTCTCTGTGCACAGTCTGCTGCAGGTTTCATGCAAGAGGTGACATGGTCTAACTTATATTGTTAAAAAAGCATTAGTTGAAATGTTGAAAATGTTATTTTGATTATCAAGAATAAAACTGAGAAAAATAGAAAACTGATAGTCCAAAGAAGAGATTGTAATGCTCCGGCCTTAAAAGCTATTCGTGGAGATGTACAAGAGTGAAAGTTTTAGAATTTATTACAGAAATTAGGCCAAAATACTTGCTAATGCATGAGATCAGGGAGTAGAGAAAAATCACTGGAGAGTTATGATTCTAGGCCCACAAAACAGTGAGTTCAAAACTCTAAAGTGGATTGAGCTTGATGCATTTGAGAAATGGAAAAACTAGTGTGCATGGAGTCCTGTCTGTGATATGTATGACTATTATAAACCAAAGGGGACGGCCAGGTCAGGTCCTGTATGGCTTTGCAGCACGGTAGTTTTAAAGGTAATTTATAGATGGTATTTAATAAAAGAGAGTGTGCAATCTGAGTTATGTTTTAAGTGCTAACTTTGGCTGCGGTGTAGATGACAAATTACATGTAGAAGTGTAAAAGAGGAAGAAAGGAATTTGTTTATGCACTGTTAGTAATCCTATCAAGGAGGGGGAAGGGCTTGAATAAAGTGGTCATAATATTGTACGAGGGGGAAACTCCCCAGAACAGAATTTATTTATCAAATACTGTGTATTTATTCTTACCATTTTAAGCTTCAGTCACCTTCAGGGTACTCTCCATTTGATGCAATACACCTATCAAGACATTTTTTTCCACTGCTCAAAACAGTCTTTGAAGTCATTGATTTTGATACCTTCTAGTGATTCTGCCATTTTTTGTTTTACCTCTTCCACATCGGCAAAACGTTTGTTTCCTTTGAGGTTGTTTTCATCCAGAGAAACAATAGAAAATTTCTCAGAGGCAAGAACAGGTGAATAGGGAGGGTGGGGCATGAAAGTCATAAAGTTTTTGGTCAAAAACCACTGAACACTCAGAGAGGTATGGGCAGATGTGCACATAAATAGCCCATCATGAATTGGGCAAATGCACTGAGTCTTCAGAAGAAATTCACTGAGGCTGAAGGCAGCCTCTCACAACAACGCCAGCTGGTACACTGATACAGATGGGTTCCTAGAACACTCACCTAGAGGGGGAAGCCTATAGTAAAAGGGTCCACCCTCCAGAGGATAATTCCAATCGTTTTTGTACCCCACCATGTATAGGGGAGTGAAGAAAACAGATTCTGAACAGTTTCCAGGGTATGGGTTTACAAGCCCTGTTCTTAAAATGTTAAGTTTAGATGCTGAACTGCCCTACAAAAGAAGAAGTCAAAGAACGAGTTACAATTAACTGTGAGAATCATAGATGAGCATTCAGAGCAGTAGGTTGGATTTTGGCAGTCATCAGCCTATGCACAGAATTTTACCACACCCTTTTCATAGAGAAGAAAAGAGAGTTGAGGACTAAGTTCTGGAGTATTCTGCTGTTTAGAAGTGGGTCAGAGGAACAGTGACATGCGAACATGGTGTTTTACACATGGTCAGTGCTCAGTGGATGTTTCTTGAATTGGATTAGTGGTTGAATTATTGCCATTTAACTGGACTGCCTTGTTCACAGAGAAGGCGTTATTAGTGTGGTTGCCATTCAGGTAAGAGATGGTCGAACTCCCAACAGGATGTTACTTGTTTTGCAATTCAAAATTAGTAAAAGTTTTGCAATTTCACAGAACTTGAACTACAAGTTTTCAGTTACAATTTTGTGAGTATATTACATGCAGATCTGTAGTTACAAGGTAGCAAAATCACCCTCATACTAGCTTAGGCTGAAGTGTGGAG
Organism: Micronycteris hirsuta; assembly: GCA_004026765.1. Lineage (NCBI taxonomy): Eukaryota > Metazoa > Chordata > Mammalia > Chiroptera > Phyllostomidae > Micronycteris > Micronycteris hirsuta. The sequence continues at coordinate 108,041 of PVJI01003252.1, forward strand.
AGTAAATATATAGATTCAAAAGCACTCTATGGAGAAGGCAAGGAGGAACTCACCAAATTAGGTGTTTGTATTGTACGTATTCTCCTGTATTTCTCTGCCTCTTATCTTTACCTCGCTTCATTTCTCCTTCTACAGTTCGGCTTACCTTGTCTGGTAGGGAGCAGCCATGGATAGCACCAGTTTCATACTTAGAATCTCTTAAATTCTCCTAACTTCAATTAACTTTACTATAAAGTATAGTTTATAGAAATACTATTTGCCTAATGATGAGAAATAGAACTAATTTTGAATAATTCTTGGTTTAAAGTCCATGGAAAAAATCTTTCTTTTTCTTTGCCCTTGAGGAGCTTTTTGTCTAGTAAGACTGTCGTATTAAGATAAACTAGAACATTTGTTCTTGACAAAAATATTTTAAAAAATCATGGATATTGTTTCCTTTATTTATTTAACAAATATCTGACTACTTTTTATTGAGATGTTTATGACATTGACTTAAAGTAAAAAGCTTAATATTTTAAGGTTAGTTATTCTATAATTGTCATGACTATGTTGACAAAAGAAATTCCAATCCCAAAGCAAGGTTTAAAGAGTTTATTTCAGCCAAGGCTGAAGGCAAACAAAGAAGCAAAATTGGATAAGATTGAGAAAATGTTCCAGAAATTAGCAGTTTTGCAGTTTATTTTATACATTAGAATCAAAAGCGGGGACATAGGAAGAGTAAGTGACATCCATTAGTGGTAGATTAAGAGTGTAGGAGAAAGTAAAGCAGGGAACGATCTAGGATTGGATCGAAAAAGAAAAATGTAAAGGTACATACTGTTTTTACATTGGTGGGTGGTAAATGTATGTTATTTCAACTGCATGGTTCACAGAGGTATGACGATAAAAAAAAATAATGAGAAATGTTGGAACAGTCTTGCCTCAGTCCTGGGAGAAGACATCATTCTGACCTTTTAAGTATGTTATCCTAGATGCACAGAAACGATGGACAGGGCCTGCTCAAGGAGCAGGCCAATCTACCATGTAAGCCTAGGACAAGACTTTATGCTAGGACCGACCAATTACGAATTTTTATGATCAGAACATCCTGTGTAGTTACCTTCAATTATTGACCTTGTCAGGCCTGCCAGGCCCTTTTAGTTCACAAATATAATTTTGCGTTCATCATCAGTTCAACGCTAAGAATTCTGTACACTGCAGTCCATATAACAGAAGTTTTCACTATTGAGACACAGAAAAGATATGGAAATCCTATTGAGACTCTAAAATATTTTAGTGACCTTGCAAAAGAAAGCATAGACAACAACATAGGGTGATTTTATCTTTAAATTATTTGATGTCATATCGAATCATCTACTTTGGTGTTGTCCTTTTGTTCAGAACTAGAATGTATTCATAGGCTTTACTTTCTTTATAGCAAGATTGAGTCACATACTAAAATAAAATTTAAAAATTCTTTCCATCTGAATGCTTCGATCCACCTCTGCTAGTAAAAAACACCTACTGAGAAAGTTGAGCTCCATGGCAGAGCCACCTGAAGAAACAATTTATTCTGAGTGTGTGTGAATATCCCAGTGATGTCCCTTAATGACCTAGGTGGAGTAATATAAGAAAATTAAGAGTTATTTATAAGAAATTTTTAAAGTATCTTGAGGCAACCTTGAATATGTTAATTTTTTGCTGGTGAAAAATTAGGTTTGCAACATATATAATTTTTCCATATGCTGAGGAAACTGTTGACTTTAAGCCAAATGATCCAGCTTATGGTGAAAAAAGACATAAAAATAAAAAGCAATGAATCATGTTATAGCAGAAAGCATCCTTGAATTTTGAGTAAGAAGGCCAAATTTTTAGGCCTGGCACTGCTATCCTATAGCTGTGTGACTTTGATCCAAGGCTCTGAATTAATGTGTCTTTCTAGGAGTCTCTGAGATTTAGGAAGCCATATGGAAAATATGTGTATATGTGTAGCATTGAACTTCAATTCCTGTTGTTGGTGTCATCTTTACAACAAGAAAAACTTTGATGAACTGAAAAGCAACAACTTCTGTATACATCAAAAAAACTGAGATTGCAGGGCATACAGTCAGTCTGAAACCTGGAGAGAGAGGTGAATCTAGAGAATCATAGTCAAGATCTACATGAGCAGAAGCTATTATAATAATAAATTGGTAGGAAAAAATTCATTGTTTTACATATTGCTGGAGACTGAGTGAAGCATAATTTAAAAGTGAGAAACTGTTGGGAGCCACAATTGTAGGGGAGACTACAAACCAGTTTCTCACTGTGAAGATTTCAGGAAGATTTCTTGGCAAAAGGAGGGAAAGAATAAGCATTGTGAAATATGTTCAGAATTTTCTCCACAGCAAAGACCTACCTTCGAAGAAAAAAGACTTTTATGAGAGCCTTATTCAGAAAGGAGGGAGGGCATTCCTGTAAGCTTATCAACCTCTAGTTTCACTGTCTCACCTACAGGGAAAACATTCAACAGAAGTCAGGACTTTAGGGAGGTAGATTGAAAAGACTGGGAATGAAGTAGGGACAGAGGGAAAGAATGTTACACCGCTGTGCCGTGGGGTAGATCGGACCTGCCGGAACCCGGGGTTGACCGTAACCAATGCGTGTATAAATCTCACACTAAGACACGCGGGGAGAAGAAATCCGGCGGCCACGGGTCTCCTCCACCATCGCCCATCTTGGGGAGAAAGACCTCGTGGGTTGCCCAGCCGGGGGTTTTATTAGAGGCATTAAGACACATTTACATTGGATTGATTATTCATGGGATTAAGCAGAACAGGTAGGATTACTCATAGCAAGGCATTGAGATGTTGATTCAGATCTGGTGGCAGACACGACCAGGTGAAAGCAATATTCAAGGATCAGCAAGCCAGAACTTTTTAAGATACACCTTTGCCAAATTCCTATTAGAGAATTCCCATCCCACAGACATGATCCACACTTGCTCACACAGGAATCACACGGAGCTGTGCTCAAAACGTGTAAATTCTCAGGACTGCGTGTTTATACACATGTGGAAATCACTGCCACACCGCTGGAAGTACACAGCCCAGAAAGAGAGATCCATTAAAATGATAATATTTTCTTGAAAGATTATAGAGTGCCAAAAAGGAAAAAATAAACAGAACAGAAAAGACCATAATTAGGATGCCAGCAGAGAAGAAAGAGAGAAAGAGAAAAGGGAGCAGAAGAAAGACTTGAAGTAATAATAGTTGGAAACACTCCAAAATTAATGACAGGCATTAAACCACAAACCCAGGAAACTCAGAAAACACCTAACAGAATACTTACTGCACACACACAAAAAAGAAAGGAAAACAAACAAAAAAAAACTTAGCTATGTCATAGTCAAGCTGCAGAAAAACCAAAGAAAAAGAAAAATTATTGAAAGAAATTGATGAGGCAAAGAGAAGCATCTAACCTATAGAACAAGAATAAGAATTTCTTTAGACTTTTATTTGAAAACACGTAGGGAATAAGAGAGTTACATAATATACTGAACATATTGAAAAGAAAAAAAAAAGCCCCTACCTAGAATTCTATGTTTATTGAAATTATCCTTTAAAAAATGAATGCAAAAAAAGGCTTTCTTAGATAAACTAAAATTAACTTATTTACTGCCAGCAAATGTGCAGATTGATACAGCCACTGTGGAAAGCAGTATGGAGGTACCTAAAAAAATTAAAATTGGATCTGCCTTTTGACCCAGAAATCCTACTTCTGGGAATATATCCAAAGGAATCCAAAACACTAATTCAAAAGAACATAAGCACCCTGATGTTCATTGCAGCATTATTTACAATTGGCAAGTGTCCATCAGTAGATGAGTGGATAAAACAACTATGGGACATTTACATAATGGAGTACTACTCGGCCATAAAATGAAGAAAGTTTTACCCTTTGTGACAGCATGGATGGACCTGGAGAACATGATGCTAAGTGAAATAAGTCAGTCAGAGAAAGACAAATATCATATGATTTCACTGATATGTGAACAAACTGAACTAGCAAGCAAAATAGAGACAGACCATAGATAGAAAGCAGGATGACAGCTAAATAGGGAGAAAGTTAGGGGATGGAGGGATTGAGCAAAAAGGAAAAAGGGTCCATGGACATGGACAACAGTGTGGTGATTGTGAGGAGCAGGGAGGTATAAGGGTACTAAATGGTAATGAAAATAAATACAATATAAATCAAAAAAGAAAAAAAATGATATAGGATTCATAAAAAAGTAAGAGCATCAGCCTGGCTGGTGTAGCTCAGTGGATTGAGCGTGGGCTGGGAACCAAAGTGTCCCGGTTCGATTCCCAGTCAGGGCACATGCCTGGGTTGCAGGCCAGGTCCCCAGTGGGGGCTACGTGAGAGGCAACCACACACTGATGTTTCTCTCCCTCTCTGTCTCCCTCCCTTCCCCTCTCTCTAAAAATAAATAAATAAATTCTTTAAAAAAAAAAAAAGTAAGAGCATCAGAAAAGGAATATAAAGTTCATGAAAGCAATATTGCAAGAGATAGGATGGAAGAATTGGGAATATTGTGGAATAAGACTCCTACATTACATGTAAGGTAGTAAAGTACTATTTGAAGGTGAACTTAGATTGGTTTAAAGAATATATTATAAACCCTGGAGGAATCATTCATTTTTTAAGTATAATTGATATACTAAAAGAGGAAATAAAATAAGAGTATATAAATTGCTCAATTAAAATCAGAAAAGGAAGAATATGGAAAGGTACAAAAGAAAATAGTTATAAAAATGGTAGAGTTTAATTTAATGATATAAGTAATCATTTTACCTTTTAATGGCCTAAATACAGCAACTAAAATAGAATATTAGAATGGACTTAAAACCCAAACCATATGTTGTCTACAAGAAACTCACTTAAAATACAATTTTGAATCTTCTAATGTAATTTTAATAATTCAGATAAGGATAATCAATGAAGCCTTAAACAACTGGTGAAATGCTGGATAAAAGTATACTTACAAGATCTCAGGGTATCACTCCACAGATTATCAGCTACAAAGGAAAAATTGTGTCTGCACAATGGAGAGATTGAGGTGTTATTCTTGGCATTGCTGATAGCAGAAAGACCTAACATCGTACGCTTCCAGCTCTAATATAGTAGGACACACCCAACATCACCCATGTACCGGTCTTGTCAAAAATATTTGACCTAAATCAAGTCCCAAACCTACTTATTAAAACAAAGCATGGGTTGTTCAGCAAGGACAAAGGCCTGGACTCTTCAAGCAACCAAATGTAAAGAATAACAGGAAACTCTAGTGCTTTTACAGATGAAAAGGACATAACCAATTTTAACTCATTAAACTTGACTAAATCCTCAACAGAATTAAATAAAGCCCAAACAGATATTTTTGCTACAACTGAGGAAATGTTGCATGCTGCTTCATGATTTTGAATTAATGCTAATTGTATGAAGTGTAATACATTATTGTTGGGGAGGAAATGTCTTTGTCTTAGATGATTCACGCTGAGGTAGTTAGGAGTGCAATGTCTCGCTGTTTGAAGCATTCATTTGGAAAGAGAACTAGAGGAAAACGAAGCAGAAAAACAGGATGTCAATAATTGCTCAATGTTGGTGATGGGTATACAGGTGTTCATTTCACTGTTCGTTCAACTTTTCTGAGCATTTGAAATTTTTCAAAATAAAGAAAAAATGCTTAAAGTTGAAAGCAGACCTCTAAATTGAAGCATGTTTTCATCTTTGAAGGCTGATTTCTCATTTAAATGAATTTGACGCAGGTCCAAACTAATTATCAAAGCATGAGCTTTTTGAAGGGTACCATTAATTGAAATTCAGAGCTGTAATACTAACTATTCAGAGTGAAGTGGCTATATTATGAGCAACTTGCTTTTTTTTTACAGGGTCTGATCCATATTATTTCAAGGTGTTTTTTTTTTATTGAAAACATCAAGGTTTCATTTAATTGTATAAATTATGCCCTTGGCTTAGGAAACTGTACAAAATGGATGTAAAATAAATTACAATATTGTCAGAATCAACCATTAAACAGCAGGATACAGGTATCATAAAATTAGCATTTTCATCTAATCATTCTAGTGTCATCTGCTAATTACAAATAGATCTTATACACAGACTTTTTTTTCCCAAAGGATCCTTACACAAACCCTTAATTCATACTGAGCTTTGTAACACTTGAAATCAGTCACAGTTCTGAAAGAGATAATCCTCACTTCACAAAAAGAAATTGGGAGAATCATGGCTTGTTTACTTTGAATTCATATTCACAAAGAAAATGAATACTATGCAAAATAGAAGTTATTTCCTTTAACTCTTATAACTGGGAATACTTCCAAATGATAAGTGATCTCAAATTGCTCAAAGTAACACTTATTTAGTGAAATATTGTCAGAATATATTTCTTTTCTCTCTTCTTTTTCCATTTGCACAAGCGTTAAATAAAATGGTTTTGTTATACAAAGAAATGTGTGCAGTTTTCTAAGTGTACCATGATAGTAGAGGTTGAATTTTTCTGACAATCTCAAATATTTTCCTTAATTTGCAGCTTACAAAAACAAGTCCATCTCTTTTTTGTATCCACAATGTTAATCACTTTATCAGGTACTTAATAAGCATGCATTATTAAAAATGAATTCTATACATGTAATACTTTCTTTTCTTTTTTAAAAATTTATTGTTCTTCAATTACAGTTGCCTGCATTTTCTCCCCGCCCTCCCCCCAACCTTATTCAAACCCACCTCCCTCCCTTGCTTCAACCCTCCCCCTTGGTTTTGTCCATTTGTCCTTTATAGTATTTCCTGAAAACCCTTCTCCCCACAATCCCCTGCCCCCTCCCCTCTGGCTATTGTTAGATTGTTCTTAATTTCAATGTCTCTGGTTATATTTTGCTTGCTTTTTTCTTTTGTTGATTATGTGACAGTTAAAGGTGAGATCATATGGTATCTGTCCCTCACCACCTGGCTTATTTCACTTAGCATAATGCTCTCCAGTTCCATCCATGCTGTTGCAAAGGGATAAGCTCCTTCTCTCTACTGTGCAAAATTCCATTGTGTAAATGTACCATAGTTTCTTGATCCACTCATTTGCTGATGGGCACTTAAGTTGCTTCCAGCACTTGCCTATTGTAAATTGTGCTGCTATGAACATTGGGGTGCATAGGTTCCTTTGGATTGGTGTTTCAGGGCTCTTAGGGTATAATCCCAGCAGTGGAATTGCTGGGTAAAAAGGCAGTTCCAGTTTTAGTTTTCTGAGGAAGTTCCATACTGTTTTCGGCAGTGGCTTCACTAGTCTGCATTCCCACCAACAACGCTCTAGGGTTCCCTTTTCTCCACATCCTCTCCAACACTTGTTTGTTGCTTTGTTTATGATGGCCATTCTGACCAGTGTGAGGTGGTATCTCATTGTGGTTTTAATTTGCATCTCAGAGATGGCTAGTGATGCTGAGCATCTTTTCATATGTGTCTGGGCCCTCTGTATGTCCTCCTTGGACAAGTGTCTGTTCAAGACTTTTGCCCATTTTTTAATGTTTTTTTGTCTTCCTGGAGTTGATTTGTATGAATTCTTTATATATTTTGGAGATCAAACCCTTGTCTGAGATATCCTTGGCAAATATGTTTTCCCAAATAGTTGGTTCTCTTTTTATTTTAATACTGTTTTCTTTAGCCATGAAGAAGCTTTTTATTTTGATGAGGTCCCATTTGTTTATTCTTTCCTTTATGTCCCTTGCTCTAGAGGACATATCAGTGAAGACATTGCTGCATGTAATGTCTGAGATTTTCCTACCAATGTTTTCCTCTAGAACTTTTATGGTGTCACGACTTATATTTAAGTCTTTTATTCACCTTGAATTTATTTTTGTGTATGGTGTAAGTTGGTGCCCAAGTTTCTTTCTTTTTTTTTTCTTTTTTTTTTTTTTTTTTCTTATAGCTGTCCAGATTTCCCAACACTGTTTGTTGAAGAGGCTATTTTTACTTCATTTTATGTGGCTGCTCTCTTTGTCAAAAATTGATTGGCCATAGAGACTTGGGTTTATTTCTGGGCTCTCTATTCTGTTCTATTGGTCTATCTGTCTGTTTTTATGCCAGTACCAGGCTGTTTTGATTACAGCGGCCTTGTAATACAGTTTGATATCAGGTATTGTAATCCTTCCTACTTTGTTCTTCTTTCTCAAAATTGCAGCAGATATTCGGGGTGATTTATGATTCCATATAAATTTTTGAAGTGTTTGTTCTATATCTGTGAAATATGCCATTGGTACTTTGATAAGGATTGCACTGAATCTATAAATTGCTTTGGGTAGTGTGGACATTTTGATGATGTTGATTCTTCCGATCCATGGACACGGTATATGTTTCCATTTGTTTGTGTCTTCCACAATTTCTTTCTTCAGTGTTGTGTAGTTTTCTGAGTACAGGTCTTTTGCCTCCTTGGTTAGGTTTATTCCTAGGTATTTGTGTTGTTGTTTTTGCTATATCAAATGGGATTTTTTCCTGATGTCTGCTTCTGATGTTTCATTGTTGGTATACAAAAATGCCTTTGATTTCTGGATATTGACTTTGTATACCACTGTTTTGCTAAATCCATTTATTAGATCGAGTAGATTTTTGGCGGAGTCTATAGGATTTTCTGTGTACACTATCATGTCATCTGCAAACAATTACAGTTTTGTTTCCTCCTTTCCAATTTGGATGCCTTTTATTTCCTCTTCCTGTCTGATTGCTGTGGCTAAAACTTCCAATATTATATTGAATAGAAGTGGTGATAGTGGACAACCTTGTCTTGTTCCTGATCTTAGTGGGAAAGATTTTCATTTTTGCCCATTGAGTATGATGTTGGCTGTAAGTCTCTCGTATATGACCTTTATTATGTTGAGGAATGCTCCCTCTATTCCCACTTTGCTGAGTGTTTTTATCATAAATGGATACTGTACCTTGTCGAATGTTCTTTTCACATCTATTGAAATGATCATGTGATTTTTGTCTTTGCTTTGGTTTATGTGATGTATTACGTTTATCGTTTTGCGAATGTTGTACCATCCTTGCATCCCTGCGATGAATCCCACTTGGTCATGGTGTATGATCTTTTTAATGTGTTGCTGGATGCGGTTCGCCAATATTTTGTTGAGGATTTTAGTGTCTATGTTCATCGGCAATATTGGCCTGTACATGAAATAATTTTCTTAATAGACTGCACCTCCTTATTTAATGCCCTTATGAATAAAACTTCAGGATTGGTTCATGATTCCTTCTGTCTCTCCTTCAATAAATATGTATTGAAACCCTAATACACGTCAGGTTCTATGTTAGCTTCTGGATTTATAGAAGTTATTGTCATGTTTTGTGCCCTTTAGGGGATTTTAAATCTATGGTGGAAAGACATGAAAACAGATTTTTTTTAATTACCTTATAATAGTGATAAAGTAATGATTTGCAATGAGTCATGAGAACAAAATAAGTCATAATGTTTGCCCAAATGGCTGATTCATAGTCTTTTGTATAAGAAGAGGAATGGTTAAGGCAAGAGCAGATAGACTCCAAAACATATATCTTTCAGTCATTAGAAGTCAATAAATTTGTCTTATTAAAGATGCATAGTAAACTTTGGAGACAGTTGAGAAAATAAGAATCTAAAATAAAGATTGTTGGGATCCATCACTTAATAACCTGCACTTATCTCAATTAGCCTAAGTTAAATTTTTCCTATTTTTGTCAAACACAGTTTAGTTTTAGAAGTTTCTGTTGAAAATAAGAATGTTTGAAACTTCCAAGTTCCTTTAGATCTTATATTTGCTTGAAAACTAGATGCTTTTCCTATTTAATTAATCATGCCAACATTACTGTACTAGTAAGGTCAAGGTGAAAAGCAGAGATCTCTGCTCATAAAAGCTCTTTAGGTTCTGTGAAAACATCAAGTATTCTCATTATAAAGATCTGTATTAGAATAAAATAGTGTGAACGTAACTTTCACATGAACTAGATAGTCAAAACAATACATTTAAAAGCTTGAGTTAAAGGGAAATTCTTTGGGCTTAAATTCCTAGTTATAAGAAAGAGCTCCTAGTTATTACAAAACTTTAAGCATTCAAGGAAATAAAATGAGTCGTGCTTATTAATAATTCTATGGGAATGAAGGTGCTTAGGTTCTGCCATTGCTTCTATATTTTTTTCATCTTAGAGAATGAGCTTTCCATACCTGTCAGAAGACAATTTTCACCTGTGTTTGGAAATCCATCACCACATGCCAGCTAGGGACCTTAATTCTAGTAGTTTAAAACTGCTAGCCAAACACTGATCACTCCCACATCTACTCTCAGCTCTTGACTATTTCAAGACCAAAATCCATGAATCCACGCTTCCTAGTTGACATTTTTCCTTGTGTCTCCTGCAGTCACCTAATTGTCAGTTTGAGCAAGAATTGTCACTAGCAAGAAACAGAAGCTAACTTTAGATCATTTAAATATCCAGTAAAATTTTTGAAAGGGCTAGAGTACCAGGATTGTTGTCCAACAGCTAGGAGTAGTTACTGAAGCAGGGGTGCAGAATGATTCTTCTGCCAACGTAACTGAGCACTAAACACCAGGCAATATTTTTGCACTGGGCAATTGACCTGACAGTTTCTGCTCTATTGTGACTGCCCCTCTATTACTATTACTATTAATACCATCGTTACTGCTACTGTTGCTACTACTAGTAACAGTACCATGCCTGAGAAGTGGATGAGAGAGAGAGAGAGACTGGCTGACCAGCCCTACGGCTGGCTGTCCGTGTCATCAGCTATAGAACAAAATTCACTGAAAAACATTATTGGAACCAAGATCACATGTCTGTTCCCTTCTATTTAAAGCAATCTGAGAAAGTGTCTACTTCAATGTCCAAAGTTGATTTTATTATCATCCCTGTTATTTTCACCTTACATTTTATTTCTCCAAGTACCATCACCTCCCAGGTGCTCACTTATGCTACAAACTTGGAACCCATCTTTGGCCCTTCACTCCCCCATTTGCAATCATTCCTGGTCCTATATATCAATGTTCTTCATGTTTGTCAATTGTACCTCCTTCTTCTTTGCATACCCGCTGTTACTGTTAATTCAGGCCTCTTAATTTTTCACTTGGATATTGCAACAACTTATTAGCTTGCTTCCCTACCTCCAGTCATTCCTCAGCAATTCATTCTCCACATGACAAGAATGCTCTTTCTAAAATGATGATCTCTCCAAGTTTCTCATGTGTTCTAATCCTTTTGTTTCTCTACTGGCTTCAATGCGTAGAGATTAAAGTGCCAAAAAGTCTATATTCATGCCATTGTTATCTGTCTCCTCAACTGTGTCATTAACCACCTCATCCGAAGCACCACCAATGACATCACTACCATTGTCATCATCCTTAACATTACAGCCATACGTAAGTTCAAAGCATACGGAGGTACACACAGTTCCATTGCCATCATGGATATAACTATAACAAAATAGTATGAAACTAGATTTAGATTTTTAATGAAAAATTAAAAATACAATTAAGTAAAATAATGCAGATAACTGTCTATCTTTTAATTTGTTTCTGAGAGGAGGTTAGTGGCTTTAGAAGTCTCAAGCAATTAACTGGAAATTCCAGAAAAAGTCATCTTGATCAACTTTGATAGGAGGATAAGCATATTATGTTTTCCATTTTATTTGTTTGTTTCACTTTTAATTAGAAATTACCAGTAGAATGTCAAATCATCTTTCATCTGATCTTGAAGAATATAAACTTAAAACTTTTGAATAAATAGGACTCAGTGCTGAGGATGGTTTTGTTATACCAGAGAACACATTAAAGGCTTGGGGTCAGAAATCCAAATTTTGGATTTTAAGATTACCACTTACCAGTAATCTTAGAACATTTCTAACAATTTCACGTGTCAGAAAATTACATAACAATGCCTCTCTCAAAAATGAAATAAGATTCGGAAAACATGCAGCATAGGATTAGATTAATAGAAGCTCAGAAAATTGCTAGTGTCCCTATTTTCTCTGTGTCCAGTCATTAAATTTTAATATGGATATAATTTTGATAATGATAATAATAGTAATCAATGTGATTGGGAATTTCCTATGTGCCTTTAATCTAAGAGCTTTCTGCATATAATCTAATTTAATCCTTGTAACCACCATGGAAGGACTGAATCAAAGAATGGACTAATTATAAAGGATTTTAAAAATACATATTGCACATTTATGATATTGTCTCATATGTAGTCACAAAATTATGAACTGATTTTGGAGAACTAAATATGCTCAGTAAAGTCAATTTTCAGTTTACACAGAAATCCACCTCTAATTGGAACCCTTTGCATTTTTAAGGTGTGGTTCTCATTAAGTGATGCAGTATTAAAGGGCAAGCAGTTTTCTCATACCCTGAATCTAGGGTTAGAGAGACAAATCTCTTTGCAGTCCAATTTTACAGACAAGCAGGCTTACTCTCTTAGTCTCTTTCAATGAGTGAGGTCTGAAAGATCCTAGCTTTATGTAGTAGTCTCAGTTTCAAATTCAACCATTGTTCAGAATTAAGAACCAAGACTTTTTAAAAAAAGATTTTATTTATTTTTAGAGAGAGGTGAAGGGAGAGAGAAAGAGAGAGAGAGAAACATCAATGTTTCATTGAACAGTTGCCTTGCATGTCCCCAGCTAGGGACCTGGCCCACAACCCAGGCATGTGCCCTGACTGGGAATCGAACCTGCAACCTTTTGGTTTGCAAGATGACACCCAACTCACTGAGCCACACCAGCCAGGGCAAGAACCAAGGCTCTTGAGAAGAAACCAACAACCTCAGACTGATATGATTAACAGGCTAGAGTTATAATACAGCTTTCCAAGTTCTTTTTTTTTTTTTCTTTCTTTTCTCTATTTCCCCCTTTTTGGTCATATAGAGTTGTTCTTTACTTTTTTGTGAGGACAGCAATACAATGAAAAGATACGTGTGTTTTTTTTTCTATTATTTATAGTTAAGATACCTGGTCTGGACTATTGCTGGTAATAGATGACAATATTAGTTTTTCCTTTAAAACAGATCATACTGAGGGCAGAACAGAAAAATAAGGAATTAGTGAAAATAAAACCAGAATTAACATAACTTCTTTACAATGTACTTATTTGTTTTATTAAATTTATTACTCATTTATAGATTTATTTTTAACACTTTATAAACTATTTCATTAAAACATGGGAGACATTAAGACATAGAGTACATAAATTAAAATTTACAGTTCTTAATAAAATGAATTCATCCATGAAAATAGCACCCCAAAAGTAAAAATTATCAAAGTTCTAGACCACTTAGAACTTTTAAGAATTCTATTGAATCCCCACTCCATGCAATGTTATTGTCAATATGCACTTAAACTTACAAGATATATATGCCTTCTGAACTGATTTTGGAGAACTAAATATGCTCAGTAAAGTCAATTTTCAGTTTACACAGAAATCCACCTCTAATTGGCACCCTTTGCATTTTTAAGGTGTGGTTCTCATTAAGTGATGTTAGTCTTCATTAAATCCTACATCACTGACTTTCCATTTACAATATTTTTCTGTTATCTAAAAAGCACCCTTTTGTATTTCTTTTTGTGAACTAAAACTGCTCTAAAAATAGTCTTAAAATAAGAGTGAGAAACTTAAAAAGTTGATTGGAGGAGTACGTGAAATAGACAGTTACTTCATTGACTTAATTTAAAATTAGCCGATGAAGAAAGCTTTTTCATGAGGCCACCTCCCCAAGGCAGATTGTAGAGAATGTTTCCTTTTCGGTTGGTCAGTTCCTTGAGAAAAGGGCTTTTCCATGTGCTGTCTGGGAGAGTGGAAATAGCAGGGGGTGGATTTGCATCCAGCTGCCTCTTCTCTGGGAGCAGAAATGTGAATAAGGAGTAAAGTAATTAATCATTTCTTTGCAAACTTTCACCAATTCATAGTGCTGGATATTGAGGAGTCCATGAGTACTTATCACTCGATTTCTCAAAAAAAAAATTTTTGTCTCTCTGTGGTCGACAGAATGGGGAGTCTGGTGCAAATGCTGTGTTGGCTGATACTGATACAAACTTTTCACTCCAGACTATAAATACTTCTTAGTTTAACCTTTCCCTGTTTCTTATCCCCCATTTATGACACCGACTTGTTTATTTAACTGACAACAACCTTCTTTATCACAAAGTGGGAAGACATGGTACTACCTCATCTACAAGACAATTGCATCGTGTATGCATTGTGGCTCAGTATTCACTATGGACTCTGTAGGATATTGTGCAAATCAAATGAGATAATATGTATAAGAATGACATGAAAGTTACCATCTTCAAAAAATATTGTATGTTTTTTAAGACAAAAATATGTTATTAATTTTATTTTTCACTAAGCAGTACCTAGAACAAAGCTTTGCATACAACAGAAGTACAATAAATGTTTATGTAGATGGAGATGTGCCGCTCACTTTCTCTGTAAAACCCTTTCCTGATTATTTTGATGTGGGCATTCAACATGTGTGTTGGGTGTGAGGAGTGGTTGTTGTGCATATGTGTGTTTGTGTTGTGTGGGTCTGTGTGTGTCATTTGTGCATGTTGTGTGTGTGTTTGTGTCTGAAGTAGCGGAGGGCTATGACTTCACTAGGCCAAAATCAGTAAATTATCATTTTGAAACATCACATATAATTGATAACGGTTTTGGCATTTCTCTTTTGTAATATAACCTTGGGGGAAAGGAATTGTGTCTCTTCCCATGTAGCAAATTATTCAATAAAATGTCCTGCACTACAGACATGAGAGAAATAATAATTAATGTTGATGAATTATCCTGATGAAGTACTCCTTAAACAGCATTCTGTATGTCTATAAAATATGGCTTTTCCTAAAGTTAAAAGTAAAGGCTGCTAGCGCATTAATCCCCTCACATTTTTTTTCATTTTGGGGTAAAATGGTTCTCAGGACCATTAGGTTTTTAACAGGGTCCCCCTTTATTATTTGCCAGCTTCTATACCTGGATTTGTAGAAAAGCCATGCTCATTCCACCAAGTTCATAGCGTTTCTACCAGAATTTTCACACTGATCTTAGGGCTCATAATAAAGTATTTAAATGACAAAAACAATTTTCTAACTCACTGTTTCATTGGACAGCAGAAAACCACATGCGTATTTAAATTAAATATGACTATATTCTATGATTCTCCCCAGCTCAAATCTGCTCCATTTTTTGTATTTTCAAATGACTCATAATGAATCCCACTTCATTCATTCATTCACTCAAGCAAGAAGGCTTCCAATCATCCTCATTTTTTGTTCTTCCTTGACTAGCATATTCAGCCATGTTCTAAGAGTGCTCAATTTTACCTCCTATATGCCTGTGACTCTGTTCTTTTCAACTGTGCTGTCAGTGACTTTATTCAGGACATTATGATATTAGGAGACAATTGTCATAACTTATCAACTGCTCTTTCCTTCCTTTTCTCATGTTGATTGTTTAATACTATCCATTAATTCCTCAGAAGTTTCAAGGAAGTTTTTGAGGAAACACAGTCTGCATAAGTTACTTGTTTGGATGGAAAAAGTTGAAAACCAAAACCAAATTTGAATGCTCTTTCTCTCCAAAGCCATCAATCTCCATTATTCCTAAGTATCCTATTCTAGCCTGATTCACACTTTCATGCATGACCTGAAAAGTTTTCATATGCTTCTCTTTCCTTATAATAAAGAGGATAATAATAATCTTTATAACATAATATTATAACTGAACAAAAACAGAGGTTCAGCTGCCTGTTGCCATAAAAGCCAAACCTCATGAGGAAATTGTTGGTGCAAAAGGAAAGAGGTTTTCTTTCAGGTGCTGTGTGGCCAGGGAGAATGGCAGACTCCCATTTCAAAGACTATCTCCTCTTTCTGCAGTGGAAAGAGTCCAACTATCCTCAACAAGGCCAAGAGAAAAGCCAGTGTCCAAAGTTCCTGCTCCATGGTAAAGTACAGTCCCTTGGCACCTGTAGACATCTGCTAAGCAGTTTCAGTCCCTATCAAGGTCGTTTAGCTTGTCCCCTGCTTCTGTCCATTTCAGGCTCTGTCCTGGAGCCTGTGTGTGGAGCCGCAAGGCCATAGGCCATGTGTCTGCCAGCATCATATGGTTGCATGTTCCTGGGTGAGAGAGCACATGAACCCACTGTCAAGTGCATCACTATGTGGGAAAGAGAGAGGGAAAGAGAGAGGCTCCCTCCTAGAGGCCATGGGCCATGATGCTAAGGCCACATAACCCATAGAGAGAACAGATGTGTGCACCATACAAGTTCAGGTCACAAGCAAGGAAAGCTTCTTTGTTCCCCTGGAATTATATTAGTTTGGGTGTGAAACAGACCAAGTGCTTTCTCAAAATGATAATCCACTTCCCATACTTTCACATGCTTGGGCCCTACCCATTGATATATCTAGCTTTCCACACAGTCGGTGTAAGAACCTCCCCCTGCCGCCATCTCGGCCAATGGGGAGACTCTCCAGCGTTCCAGACAGACTCTCTACTGGTAACAGTATGGCCACGTTAAGTTACCACAGAACAATATTTAGCACAGAAAGTCTAATGATTGTTCATAATAATTATAATAATATAGTTACTAAACATTTGTCCTCAAATGTATTTTCTTACTGAAAAATTTCCCAGTTAGGTTGAGCAACAGTCCCTGTTTCCCCAGACTGTCCTGGTTTCCGCAGACTGTCCCAGTTTTAGCACTAAAAGTCCTGTCTCCAAGGACGTCTCGCCGTCCCAGGTAAACCCGTTGTCGTCCTGCCAGTCCCCCCAAACAGAAGTGACCATTTCCATCTCTGGGATCCATTTGCACCGTGTTCCTGCTTCTTTCTATAATCCTTCATATGCTACAAAACATTCGTCTGTTTCCCCAAGTTCCGATTACTAATTGATTTTGTTGTTTCCTCAATTCCTAAAGCAGTACCCTAATTTTAGGGAAAATACAACCAAGTAAACTCCACAGAAGAATTCAAATCCCAAATTGTGAGATATTGATTTGGAAAAATAGATAGTTGTTGAATCAATATTTACTTTTACTGAGAGGACTTTGGCAAATAATTTGTTGACAGAGTGAAGGAAGTAGAAACTTACATGGGTATATGTTTCTCAGGTTGATATGGAAGAGTAAAACAGGCTGGACCTAAGACCAGTGTAGCCGTTGTCTGAAATTTAAACTCTGTGCTCTAATGCGTTAAACTCATTTCTATACTCTGTGCTCTATGCGTTAAACTCTGTGCTCTAATGCGTTAAACTCATTTCTATAGCCATGCATAGGTTTTTCTCTCTTTCCTCTGTGTTATATATTAATTTAATTTTTGTTTTCACTGTAAAGAACCTGTCCACCATAACTGTATATGATCTCTCTAAGTTGTCAGATGCTTTTCCATTGTTGGTGACATAAGTTCCTTAGTTCTGTGACTGAAAACATTACTTGGAGGGAAAAATATATATATATATCCTAGATGTGATATATGTTTGTAGAAAATATTATAAAAGATTAATCTATACAACTCAAGCTGCCAAACTTTATAATATTAATGAAATACAGTTATATGGGCACTGGGAGTGGAGTACAGCATTCATTTCTTTCTGTCAAATGAAGGTGGAGCAAATTTTCTACACCTTTTACTGAGGGCAGGAAAGCACAGTGGTCTGAACAATGGGTTCTGGAGATATTCCTGACATGAATGTGAATTTGAAGATTTACAAGATTTACAAATTTCTTCAAAATTTATCTGTAATCTCTATGGCTCAATGTCTTCAGCTGTGAAATAGAAATAACAAATAATTATTTGCATTTCTGTGAATTAAATAAGGTATCACTGATTAAGCACCTAATATCAAAAATAACACACAGCATTTTCTTGATAAATTCCAGCAGTTATTGTTATCACTTTATTTGAATTTGTATTTCCAATGGCTGCATAGGTGTGGAGGGAGAACCAAAAGGTCACAAAATGTGCGCTATGTTTAATCTAAATCATTAAATGCATGGATAGGTATTGTCAGATCTAAAATTAACAACAAATATTAATTCTGACTAAACTGTTAGTTGTTTCAAATTTTATTCATCAGAATGCATTAGATACTTGGAATTAGTGGAGATTGAAAATGTTGGAGAGTAAAAAGATGTCTAAAGGCATCCAAACTTAGATTTTTTTTTAATTATTTTATTGTTGTTGTACAGTTGTCTGCATTTACCCCCACCACTCCCCCCCCACCCCAGCCATCCCCACCAAACTTGGTTTTGATTTTGCTTTTGAACTTATTCCATTCAAAAACAATTTGGCGTTTCAAATTTTTATTCATTAGAATGAATAAAAATAACAATGATGATTGTGATAACATTTATCATGTTGTATACTAAAAAGGTTTTTTTACATATAGTGGATTTAGGGTGCTAGCAAATGCTACCTTTACTTTCTCTGATACATTTAGCAAAGGATTGAAAGATACACACATAAATGATATAAATCAAGAGCAGCATGAAACGCTCCGGATAAGAAGGGAACTGGCACACAGAGCTCTGGTGTGCGGCTACAGCGTGCTTTCTGTATCACACTGCAGAGTCACTGTCCGCCAGGTGTGAGGCCTCGCCCTCACGGGGTCAAAGCTCAGCACAGTGGGCTTATCATATGACACAAAAGGCGGATCTCATTGTCTTCTCGGTGCCCACAG
The DNA here is from genome assembly GCA_004026765.1 of Micronycteris hirsuta. Classification (NCBI taxonomy): domain Eukaryota; kingdom Metazoa; phylum Chordata; class Mammalia; order Chiroptera; family Phyllostomidae; genus Micronycteris; species Micronycteris hirsuta. Next base: position 126,769 of record PVJI01003252.1, read on the forward strand.
GGCACTGAGTTAATAATTCACCGCTCTTCCGTTGACAGGAGGTAATGAGAAAGTATAGAAAAGATGAAGGTGTCTCATCCAAGGTCTTCCCTCTTGGAAGCAGAATAGAAATTCTCTCTCCTTAAGCATATATGATTAGTGGGGATGAGTGTTTGTCCTAATGATGTTTTTTGTACATTAGTTGATCCAAAAAGGATGGTTTTAGTAATAACAATGTTAAATGATTAAAGGCAGTTTCTGACCTTACAATGAATTGTTTTACAATTCTGATTTTGAGACAAAATAAGTTTACATAAATAATTTGAGGTTCCAATAATACTGAGACTTTGTGCTTGCCATAACCTTATGAAAGTGCACACTTCTTTCAATTGGTTCAAAAACTAACAGACGTTTAGAGAGCCCATAATTGTGTTTTGCTCTCAGACTAAAATATTTCACTCCAAAGCATGATGTTTGAGAAATCTGAAGAAACAGTCTGAAAACTTCTGTTATCTCCTCAAAGGAGGGCTAAGAGATCGGGGCATTGCACCAGAGGAGAGAGTCTGTTCTGAAAAAGGGAAAATGAACACCCTCCTTGTGTGCAGGATGGATTCCTCATATGTGCTGATGTAAGCAAACACTCCAGGGATCATGGAAACCAGTGCTCTAGTAAAATATGGTCTTTAGCTAAAGGTCAAATGAAATTGTACTGGGAACCTTGGGGATACTCTAAAATAGGAGCTAAAAACAAGGGCCCACTGATTAGAGAATGTGCTTAAGTACCAGTTTCACTTTATCAGGGAAATTGTTCATTTGTGCGAAAATTTGACCTCTGTCAGTTTGCCAAGCAGACTGGCTCCAGGGGTCATTTCAGGCTCACGTGTGCTTGCAGAAGTTAAAGCTACCTGGGGACTGCTTTCAAAGGACACCGCCAAGGTTAGCAAACCCCAAATCCGACCTTCCTCTTCTTTCTTTCCTTTTATATCTGTTTGTAAAGTTCAAATAGTTCTTTCTCCCTCTCCTCAAAAGCGTTTCTAATGCAATA